>JWJB01009999.1:0-35627 GCA_000812895.1 Rutstroemia sydowiana | reverse complement strand
AGGAGGAGGAGAAGGAGGATGAGGGGGATAATATATCTTCTTTTTCTTTCATTTTTCCTTAACATATAAATTATGATTTATGTATGGTATTTGTTAGCTATTGATGGGATTCAAGATATTGATAATTTCTAATTGATATTTTGGATTTGTACTAGTCCTAGTCCTATCCCTATCCCTATCTATCTATTTTATCTGTCTACCTGGTACCAGTACCTTGTTCTTGTCCTTGTATATAGAGCTAGGTAACAAACAATATACCAAAGTAATTCTATATCATCAACGCCAATATTGACAATCAATTATAATAGTATAACATTGTTCATTTCTATATATTCTTGAGCTGATTACCCGAAGTCTCATAATGATAGCAAATATTCTAAAGGTTCATTGTGTAATACGCCCCCTTCCTTACCTTGAAGCATGACATCCACTCTGTGCCCTTCCTGGTCATCTATCACAATTTCTCTAGATCTAATCATCCAAGTGGATAATAATAGATTTTGACAGTCTATTATGAGAATGAAGATATACCAAATTTACTCGGATAGAAAGGAGAGATCATCTCCATCACCAATTCATACTGTCATAGTAAGGAACAGCAAGGTACAGAAATCTATCCGTAATATATGGCTTTTCAGATCTAGCCAGGAATGGAACTCAACTCCGATACTAAACTACGTACTTTACTTGGGTACCATAAGATCTAGAACGGAAGACGGGGTTGTTCAGCATGTTACAAGGGTTTGGGAAGTTGGAATCATCATCATCCATCTTACCTTCCCTCTACTATAGGATCACTAAAACATCCAGTTGGATCTCAAAACTGGAGAAAATCCTCTGGCGTTTTCTTATCAACTAAATAAAGATCATCTCACGCCTCAGAAAGACGAAATCTTTGGGGAAAGGTATCCATACTACCGGTATCTATCATCGGCTCATACCTTTTAATGTATCCGATATTAATATGTATGTAAGATCCAAGTCTATCCATGCTATTCTAATACGCCACACTAAATAACCATACCCGGCATAGTATCCCAGGTGTGCTGCTATGCAGACTGCAAGTGATCAAATACAGTACATCTCAAGCGGGATTGACTTGCAGCTGCCAAATCGTAGTAGAAGAAGGAAAAGAGATGCGCACACTGTAGATCGTGCATTCATTCATCCATGTACTCTGTTCTTATTTTGGGAATAACCGCGCATCTGCTTCCAAGTTCGGAAGGTTGTATTGGTTTTGCACATTTCATGTCTGATATCCATGTATCGCATTACATATTCTGCATCTCTACCAAAGTACTCAGCTCAAACTCGACAGGACAATGTTATGCATTTTGTCGCATACCGATTTCTATCGCTAGTTTCAATGTAAATTGAGGAAACAAGCGATCCTGATTTACCTACGGTCAATACCAATCCGCTCACAGTCGTATCAATGAATCACAAGGCTCCAATTCCGACGTGCATATGATTTCTTCTTCATCGTGGGCAACCAAACATGTACAATGTGGATTTATTCGATCTTACACAATTTATGCTTTATTCAAAGCACAACTACCGGCGAAGCTTCCACTTTCAATCAAAGGTAAAATTCTATCGTCCCGTACCATTTGCCGATATAGACAGGCTCTTTGAAGGAAAGACTTTAGTGAAGCAGGACGGGAAAAAAGTGAATGCTCTTGTATGTCATTCTTTTTCTTCTACCAATACAAACGAACCTTAAGCGCTGCTTACTTCGTTTTTGATTCTATATATATTTCTACCCCACCATCCACCATCTTCACGCCCGCATCATCGGAAAACATAAAAAAATCCATCGTCAGCATCATCCACATCGCAGTCAGCAAACAAAATTATACACCGTTATAGATTTTTTTTTTCAAGGACCAGGTTCCGTTTGATAACAACGGCGGAAGAAGCCATTTGCTACTAATTCTAAGATTAGAACTACAGTAGTGCTTTAATAATCCGGCGTTGAGTGGCATATATAATATATTGGACTCTCGGCAACAACCGCATCGTTTAAGTCATACCAAAAATATACATCTCCTAATTCGAGTCCCTTGCCGTAGACTTCTAGCACATATCAGAAATGATTGGCCATCCATCGGGCGGTTTAAGCGCTAGCTGCTGAGGACTGACGGCCTGGTCAGCAATGGCCTTACTAGCGGGATTTTGACTACTATTGGCAACAGTTTGTGAACTCCAGGTAGAACGCCTGTTCAAGCTGTTTCTTATTTTGAAACATATCTTGAGACCCAGCTCTAAGTTATGATACAGACTACATATCTACATGCAGATCGAGTGGTCATACGAGGTTTCCAGCGACGAAATTGTACTGGCAGTGGGGATACCCCTACAGCTTCCAATTCTTTCCTCAATGTTTACGATCGCATTATCTATATATTGTTTGATGTTTGAGGCTCTGCAGACACGAGAGGCGTCTGCAGAGTAATTGATGTTTGAGGCTCAACAGGAAGGGAGAGATGTTCTCTCGTGGTGCAGACCGTAGACAGTGTTTTCGGAACCTCAACAGGGTGTTGAGTGCATGTATATTTGATTCAATGCATCCACTTAGTTACTATGAAAGTGCCATTACTCACGATTGACTGGTCTATACTTGATTTTTTGTGTCCTTTTTCCTCGTTTCCATCATGTCTAACATTACACTCACGTCTAACTACACACTACCGGCTAATGGCACCATCCTCAATTGCAACATCGATGGAAACTCCGACATATATGGTCTCGCAATCCGGCTCGGTTTCTATCTGCAGTGGTACGGCACGCTTATGGCGATCGTACTCAAGTCAAGCTCTGACTCCGAAGAAGCAGCTGGAGATGAAGCTGGAGGTCTCGGCTACTCCAACGTGCTTTTCAGTGTAGCAACATTCATCGCACTAATTGGAAACCCGTCGATTCTTCAGCTCTCCGAGATCTACATAATTTTATTACTGGTCTTCGGCCACCATTATTACTTTATCATCAGAACAGCCATCGTTGTCTTTCAAGATTCAGACGACGGATCTGAGCATAGCTGGGTTTATAGTCTACTCGTAGCAATTCTGCTTTGTTCCGTTTCAGTCTTCCAGATTTGGTTCTGGGGTAGTCATTTTCAGGGAAAAAAGACATCGTCCAGTTGTCCCGAGTTTGGATTCATTTTCGTGAGGATCGATCTTCATATCAAGGGCTTTCGTGCTTTCAATATCACGTACTTCACCGCTCTGCTGATCGTGGGGCTGATTATTATATGGGCCTCTTGCAGCTCTCGCACAGGGAATTCATCGGGGTAATTATTACTCCGTTACATTGTCTCCGTTTCATGAACCAGGCTAACAAAGTATTTTCATATAGCAGTCGAGATTCGGGAGAAGCTTCCATTTCAGATATCATCAACTCTGTGTTATGTTTTATCTTCTCGACTATCGTGATAGTTGCGATAGAAACAAGCATATCGTGGAATTCGATCAATGGAGTTAACACACTGAACTCGGCGGGACAACTCATTCCATTTTTGTTTGGGCTCGGGGCTCTGTTGAGGGTACTTTATGTCGGCTTCAACGTATGGGAACGTGTTTCAAAAACGGAATAGAGGAAGAACAAGCGGAAATTTGGAGTAATCAATACTTGTTGATGTGGGATCACCGCCATTACTGCCAGTTATGTATTTCAAGTCTTAGGATTTGAAATGGGCATCGAATATACCTGTAGAGATTCGGTCGCACCTCGTTAGTATCATATACATTACAAAGTCTGCGCGACACGAAGCTTCCAAGAGAATTATAGACCTTCAGAAAACTACTAAAACATATTCCCTGCTTAACTTTCAAAATGCAAAACACTAAACCAATTTGCCCATTCATGACCCTTTGACCATGTAAATCACCTACTTCAACTATCCAGTATGTCGAAAGACAATTATTCCTTTCAGGCCATAAATTCCATTTTGTTTGATAAATTCGAGTGAACGAGATTTCTTGATGTTGGGAGAAAACCATTAAACACCGAAAAATAGAATCCGAAAAATCCGAGCTATCTCACAGAAGATCCATTTCATGATTCAAAGGAGCATTTACATGAACATATGGCTTGGATCTATAGAATGATATTCACCCATGGTATGCCAATATGAATAAATACATAAGAAATAACTGCCCAAAATCAAACCCCAAATCTTTGCACCCAACCACGCACCAATTCTCAACTAAACAGACCAAAATCCTCGCAGCTCCATACACCCCCCAATAACCCAACCTCACCCACCAATCGAACTAGTAAAAACGCCCGCCAACCTCCTCAACCTCCCTCTCATACCACCAGGAGCTCTCTCCTCCTCATAATCATAACGCGGGGGTCTCTCCCCAAAATAATCATCATCATACTCTGGGTTACGATCATAATCATAATCACCATCACGATCCATATCAAATCTCACTCTCCCTTCCGGCATTCGTGTTCTTGATCTTGGATTATATCCCGGCTGCGGATCAAATACATGGGACCGATCTTCTCTTCTTCCTCTTCTTCTGTCCCTCTCGAATTCGGCAGGATCTATCATTTCGTAAGAGTTATCTTGAGGCATGTATGGACTACGATTTCTGTGTCTTCTTCTGTCGGTCTCGAACTCTGCAGGATCTACCACCTCAACTTCGTAAGGATTATCTCGAGGTATATGTGGAGTACGATTTCTGTGTCTTCTTCTATCGGTCTCGAACTCTGCAGGATCTATCACCTCAACTTCGTAAGGATTATCTCGAGGTATATGTGGAGTACGATTTCTGTGTCTTCTTCTGTCCCTCTCAAACTCTGCAGGATCTATCTCATCTTCATAAGGAATGTATGGACCCCGATTCCTGCGTCTCCTCCTATTCGTGGAGTCGTCGTGGGGCAAGGAGCGATTATTGTATCCGTTCTGACGATCCCATGGTAGAGAAGAGTCTAAAGAGGTTTGACTTTGAGCATGCCATGCATGTTCATTCCCGAAATGATTTGCGTGCAAGTGCGGAGCCCGGTTAGAATGATACATACTAGTAGCTACTGTACTGTGTTCGGAATCGGGTTCAGAATCAGATCCGGAGGCGACCGAGTCTCCATCATCTGATTGATCCGAGAATGAGCTGGATTTGAGGGACCCCCTTCTGTTGTTATTCAAGGATAGGCTGGAGCCGACAGGAGAATCGTCAGGATAGGAATATCCATTTCTATTTCTACCGCGATAGAACATTGTTTGTGGGGTATGTAGGATTGTCAAGATAATTGGAAGTTGGTTGTCCTGTCCACTGAGACAGTCGAGCAACTCGACCCTTTAAAAAGGAAAGGGCGACATGGGACTCTTGGTAGACTAGACAATCCAGCGTCATCAGGCAATTCGGAAAATCTACATGGCAATTTTGTCCAGCGTGTATTGGACAAACCCTGTCGATTATCTCGAGTGGTAACTGCGGGGTTAGTAGACTTGGCTGTAAAAAGGTCACGAAGCAGGTCTATACACTATTAAACACAAATATTCACCATCTGCGGATGAATCCCATGGATTGTATCTGCACCCCATCCTACTACCTACACACGTGAGACCTTTTGTCGTCGATTAGCCTGGGTCAAAATGATAATATCGCCTTAGACTGAAATTTGCACGGCACAGCCGCAAGCTTTTCTGCACTTTCTTCAAGCACCAGGATGTATCCCAATTCACGAACCTTCAAAATGATCAGTCGAGTACTCCTTCAAACTTGAACATTTTTTACTTCCAACTTGGAAATATTGTATTAATAGTTCAAATTATTGAAAGTGTTTGTGAAGGTGTTTGTGGAGGATTGTAGCAGTACTCCACTGCAGCGCCTCTGGTTACTGGTGCACTCAAATGATTCATTGAAACGATCCTTTGGAAGCGGTAATTGCAGTACTCTAGGGGGAATGTTCCTTTTAGTCCTGATAAAATTAATTATAACTAATGTATGTGACAATATGTGACAGCACCAAACGTACGAGTACTACCTTTTGGTGAAATTGGTTGGCTAACTAGCTTGCTGCAAGGTATTGTCGGCCAATGCGCCGCAAGGCTAAAACATTCAACTGTATGAAAAGTGACAATAAATAGCTAGGTATAGATCCTCATACTATTGGTAAAGCCCAGCCTAAAGGTATCTAGGTACCTATACTCCGTACCTAGATATGTTTATGGCTCATTATTCTCCCAAGGCGAGCTGCGAGGCAGATCTACTACCCAATGACATAAAGATGGCATAATATAAAATACATACTGGTAGCCTTTTGGGGTGAAATTCGAATACAATAATTGTTCCCAAAAACAAAAGCCTTGAAATCTAGAAAGATACAAACATTCTATGTATACGCAGTAATTCTGTTTATGCTGTATGAAACTTAAAGGAATTTAAAATGATTTTTGGGTGTGTGGAGCCTTCTCAAAAGTCACCGGACTTTTAATTTGTACCTTTATACGAGGCCACCATTATGGTTGGTAAAATACAACCTACTTAACCAAAATACGTGAGTTGTATGCGCAGCAACATCAGCATAGCCACCATATATGAATCCTACCAACATGCCAACCAACATAAAATTTCAATAAAAGATGGGAAGGTCCCTAAAACGAATAGAAAAGGTCGTATTGAATATGCAGTGCCACCATAAATGGAGGTGGTCTTGCGCGCGGCGCAGATGTGTAATTATCCATATATGTTTGACTGGCTGCTGTTCCTGCCCTCTTGTTATTTGTGAGAAGTAACTACCTTTGATACCCCTTCAAAAAAACATCGTATCGAAACAAACTGCAGGTAAACAACTCGCCTGATCTTGGGGATAGATTATATGCATCTTTGCCTCCTCATACTTTGACATTACAAATTTGTCTACTACATTTAAGATGTCGCCGCTCATGACTATTACTTCGTTCCTCCTCCTCACCACATCCTCCGTCTTCGCAATGCCTCAAGGCGCCAAGTCGCCCAGAGAAGTAAGAATCATACCCGTGGTTGAGACTCGTGATCATGGTGATTATTACCACGCGGTACTTGTTTCGCGCGCCATCATCGCAATATCTGTCGTATTTGGACTGGGAGTTTTAGTCTCGGTCGCCGTCTTGATACGTAGACGAGGACGCGCTCGAAACACTCGACAGCCATATATGAGACGGCCCGTCAAGTCTCTATACCCGCCCGCTTATACGATGCATGAATTACCACAATACACACCTAGGCCAACAGGAGGGGACGCGGTACCGAGCTCGGCCAAATCAACAAGAGGGTACATTCCACTGGACTCGACGAGCGTAGAGATGGAGAGCTCGGAGATTTCACAGCCTCCAGCAGCAGTCGTACACGCGCCGGCACTTGGATAACGGACACGGTTTTCTGATGATTGGCGGTTGAAATGGATGGATATGTATCATGATGTAATATATAATCTACCATGGGAGATTGTGTATGGAGTTTGGAGTTGTCGTGTTTAGGGCATTCTCTATCTTTGCAAAACTGCATCGTGTTAGATCGGCGGGATTTGTATAATAAAGCTGTGTAGATCGTGCCGTCGCTTGGATGATCGACCTTTCCTTAGAGGCATGACTTGGAAGTAGGACAGCAGAAGAATTCCATGTCTTTGCATATTCGCGGATGCCATATCCCTTTCTGTTTGCAAGGACTTATATCTGGACTTTCATACATCTGGTAGGAAATGCGGTTTCCATTTCTTGTTAGCTCGGTCTGCCGCCCTGTACATGAATTGTTCGCCATGTAGCTCAAATACTAATTCTTCCACATTGGGACCTGTTTCTGGCGAATTGTTGTCGGTTTTAACCGCAGTATATATCGGCAGTGGAATCGTGAATCTGAATATCGTGTGCTCTTTTGGGATAACCTTCAATGTATCATTCTTCGTAACGATCTCAAAAACGCCTTTCGAATCCTTGATCACAATTCCCTTCACGCCCACCCTACTAACGCACCTACTCCTCACAATCTCCAATTCTGCTCCATGATAATCTGCACTGCATAGTTTTGCAGCCGCAGAGCCACCAACAGGCATACAATTTTCTCCTCCTAATACTTCAGAAATATATCCCACCCACATCCTATGTAGTGGTTCGTAAATGCTATACTTTTGCGCAGACTTTGGAACATCGTAAAGACATAATGCGCGTTTCTCTCGTGCAGATAATGGGGCAGGCTTCAATTTCTTCTTGCGCTGGGCGAGTTTTCGTTGCCGTTCTAGACGACGGTTTTGTTGCTCATTATTTGACTCGGTCGGCTTGAGATGTAGCGGTCGCTGCTTAATCTTATCCGTATAGATTCGATTAGTAGTATCAGGAGAATGTGCGCGGGATAGTAATCTGGTTGCTACGTTTGAATCTTTAGATGCCATTGTCGGATGTGGAGCGGAATTGATGAAAAGGTCAAATAAACTTTGAAAATCAAAAATAATCATAAAAGTTAAGCCTTAATTTCACATGCTAAGATAGGTGCCGATTCTAGCCGCAAAGCTAAGGGAGACCCCAGATTTGAAGTGAAATGATTACCTAATAACTATATCCTACAATGCTGATAGGACTTGTTAGTACTCAACTCACCGAGGCTTTCATTTTCTGGTTGTCCTGCTTAAACAATTACCTTATAACGACAAATATGTTGAGTGTTTATACTTTTCAAGACTTCGCATGACGATGATAGTGATATTTCACAATTTCTATATTGAATAAGCATCAACAATGGCCGATGATAAAACCTCCTCACCTCCCAGGACTTCGGCTCCTGATCTCGAAATCCTCGGCGATCAAGTAACGCTTCATCCTAGTGGTTATGTTGAACCACCGGAACGATCTCACGATGGAGACAAGGAACGGAACTTGGTGGAGCATATGGCGAGATTTCGCTCGAATCCTTTGGAGTTTCTGAGAGAAGTCTCATTACATGTTTCTGGGGTACGCATGTCTACCCCGTCTCTACAATGACAATTCTAACCTGCCCAAAGACCGGATGGCGTGCATACGACCATTTTATAGGACAACCTATATTCTATCCAGGATTCTCGGAGAACATGATAGCTGGGGTTCTATCTACGCCTATTTTACAGCAACGAATATCCGAATTGGCGGAGAAGCGGATTGTGTTTGAGGAGCAGGAAGGGCTTTTGAATAAAGACGATCCAATGTATCACTCGAAGCGCTCACAAAAGAAGGCGAATCTGGAGCAGAGTCTACAAGAGTTGTCGGAAAAATTGACGTCAGATATGATATGCAAGATGGAAAGCAAGCGATTTATCAGAGGAGCGTACTACCTAGCAACGCAGCTTCTGACACGGGCCTATCATCAAGGTTAATATCTTGCCTTGGCTTAGCATTCATCGGCCTCCACTAATTCTTATACAGGTATTCACGTATCGAGCGAAGAGGTTCTTAGATTACGAAACGTTGCTGAACAAGCCCAAAAGGACAAACAGTCCATCATTTTTCTTCCCTGTCATAGATCCCATGTAGACTACGTTTCCTTGCAGATCATTTGCTATCGTCTTGGTCTGGCTTTGCCAACCGTCGTGGCTGGAGATAATTTGAATTTCCCCGTCGTGGGCAGTTTTCTACAACATGCAGGTATGTAGCACTTGCGGATCAAACGACAGTTGCTGATATATCACCAGGGGCCATGTGGATTAGAAGAAGTTTTGGAGACGATGCGTTATACACCACACTTGTACAGTCATACATAGATACACTGCTCCAAGGCGGGTTCAATTTCGAGTGTTTCATTGAAGGTGGAAGATCTCGGACAGGGAAATTACTGCCGCCAAAATTTGGAATCTTAAGCTTTATTTTAGACAGTATTATTTCAGGTCGAGTCAAAGATGCGATTATATGTCCAGTCAGCACACAGTACGATAAAGTCATCGAAACAGAAGGCTATGTCGATGAATTACTTGGCGTGCCGAAGAAAAAGGAGAATTTAGCAGACTTCTTGTCGGCCTCTTCCATACTTTCTCTAAAATTAGGTCGCGTGGATGTCAGATTCCACGAACCTTGGAGTTTGAGGGAATTCTTGTTGCAACAACAGGCTCGGTCTTTAGGAGGTATACCAAAATCACTTGATTTCGAGAGCATTAATGAACCTGGCGTCCGGCAGAAACTTCTGAGGACTTTGGGTTACAAAGTACTCTCCGATATCAATGCAGTATCGGTTGTCATGCCTACTGCCCTGGTTGGAACTGTCCTTTTGACGCTAAGAGGTCGTGGTGTTGGCAAGGCCGAATTGATTCGTCGTGTAGAATGGATTAGTGAACGTGTCCAAAATAAAGGAGGGCGAGTCGCGCACTTCGCAGGCGCTTCCACATCCCTAGTAGTCGAGCGAGCCCTAGAGGTTCTAGGCAAAGATCTCGTGCGAAGAGTTGACGGTTTAGCGGAAGAAACCTACTTCGCTGTTGATAGATTCCAACTCTCATTTTATCGCAACATGACCATTCACTTGTTCATATCCGAAGCACTTGTCAGTGCAAGTATGTATATTCATGTAAAGCGTGGTGGTGGTCCAAGCAACCAAGATATTTCATATCAAGAGCTACGCGATCAAGTCCAATTTCTTTCACAACTCTTCCGCGGCGAATTTATCTATCCGACGGAAGGACTAGCGGCGAATCTGGATACCAGTTTACGTGATCTAGAGAAGGATGGAATCATTGAACTGGTTCGAGACACCGAGGGAAACATTTTAACAATTGGTTTGTCAGATCTTGAACGGTCTGTCGGTCGTGAGAATTACGACTTCTACTGCTTCTTAATCTGGCCTTTTGTAGAGGCTTTTTGGCTAGGTGCGGTTTCCTTGATGGGTTTCACACCACCTCCAAATAGCCCAGATGATGTTTGGCTTAACGTTAACCGGGCTCAAGATGGTACTCAACTTGTAAGTTTTGTATGAGAAATACTTGTGATAGGATCTTATTAACAAACACTAGCTTGGCAAAACATTATATCATCAAGGTGATTTATCATATTTTGAGGCAGTCAACAAAGAGACCCTGAAAAATGCATACTTCCGCTTCCAGGAAGAAGGCATGATAATCATATCGAAGAGTAAAAATACGAAGATTCAACCTAGAGCTCGTCTTGCACCAGAATGGACACCGCAGAGAAACTCTGAGACAGGTCTGATCATTGCGCAAGGTAGGTTGTGGGATTTCATTGAAAAGATCGCCAAATCAAGGAGAGAAGGGAAGAACAGACGTGATGGAGCGACCGTCTCGACACGTGTTTTGAGACTTGCAGACCAACTGGGCCAGGCTCTCTTCGCGGAAAATTCAGGGAATGCTGGCATGTCGGAGGAAGATAGGAAAGAATTGAAGAAGAGAGAGAAGAGGAGGCAAGCATTGAAAGCCAGAGCACATTTGTGACGTATGTATGACTGTATGATTATATTGTATTTGATACCAAGAATTTGATCGCAATATGCTATGGGCTTGCTATGTACAAAATTGGGTTCGATTTTGGGTAAGGGCTTCAAATATTTTTAATATCATTTACTATTAGCTAGCGATTGCGTAGGTAATTAGTAAGTTAGGGACATACGATTTATACTTTCCTACATGTTCATGGATAGGGAGCAATACCAGTTTCTTACCTTACTTTCATACCACCTGGATTTATTTCACATCTTGTCGTGATTATCATGTACATGCACTATAGAATACTCCAACATGCGAAGCACTTCTAGAATCTCGATGATGATGTTACAGTATTATTCCTAGAATACAAAAATGTATCAATTTCCAAGTTATGCTGTGCTGTGCTACATATGCTATGTCATTTGAGAGTTGAAGAGAGATGGAGACGGATCAGAGTATGAATAATTATTTTATGGCATATCAGGTTTCGATACTACTCCCGGTGAGGCTTGTATTCAATGAGCTTCTCATTAAATTTCTACCGCGATTCTCTAGGTATTTATGTTGCTATTTTCTTGTTTAACTCAACTCTCTAGATTCGTTCAATTGGATTTTTTTTAATATACCTCGTTCCTTCCTTCCTTCATTGAAGTCCTTCCTTACTTCCATATCTAACCTGAGATAATACAAGCTGAACTGATCTAACTCAACCCCACTCAACTCCACTCTCTTCTTCTCCCCCTTTTCCTTTGCTCAATTGAAAATCTCGATTTACTGATATATACCTACTTTAAAAGGGGTCAGTCTTCACCCCGATCTGAACTTGAATCTCTTTTTTCCTTCCTTCCCCGCTTCATCAATATTATATTCCATCTTACTTCACCTCATTTCACAGTCTTTTAGGTACAGTAGCTGCAATCTTATTTTATCACTAGAACTAACTGATTAGCATTCTATTGATACAAATTAACCATCAGAGCTTTCCTATCTCCATCTTCCTTTCTTTCTTTTCCTGTAGTCTTGTTTCCCACCACTATATTAATTTTGTAATCATCTCTTTCACAAAAGCCCAAAAATGTAAAGTTAAAGAGTTGGGTATTATATTCTCAATCTATATATAACAAGCTTTATCTCCGCAGCTGGTCTATATATGATATTATACTGTATTATCCAACTTGAGCTTTTTTTCATCCATTGATTCCTTCCTTTCATCCATCCACCAAAGCTTTAAGATTCGTAAATCCATGCACCTAATCGTATCTTATCACCGCACCGTTCCTTCCCACCCATATAACATTTTCCACCCATAAATCAGACAGATAATCCCAATCCTAATCCTAATTTCCCATAAATATAACAAAAACTCCAGAAGACAGACCTACACCGAGTGAAAGCCAAACAAGAAGAGAAACGAACCCCCCAATCTCATCGCCATGCCCATAATCTAGAAGCTAGTAAGCAAACAAAGCAATCTGATCTATCTTGCAATCTTTCCATCTCGCTCGCATAGATACATAAATGCATGCTAGCCAAAAACAAAAACAAAACCAGGATAATATGGTATCATGATCTATCGATGCATCTATGCATTCATTCCATGCAAATCGCCAAAACCCGATCAAGAATATGAACCAAAATACGACGTCCAGAGGCATCAATATGTACTTGTTCGTAACCCGCACCCAACCAATTCCACCCAGCGCGAAACGCGAATTTTTCCCTCCATACACTAGTGGTACTCAGCTGACCACAAGCCATTTAAGCAACAATTCCTACACGACCCAACGCCCTGCTAGCCTCCGCAACCAGCCTCTCCAATTCCAAAGCCCTAGTCCCATCATCTTGATGCACTGTAGTAGTCCTCTCTGGATGTCTCCCACATCTCCTCGGTTTACTTGGTTTTCCCCTCCAGCATTCTCCCGCGCCGGCTCTTCCTGCACTCCCAAAAATGCCCTTCATGCTGCAGTATTCGAGGTTGCCCATGGAGCCTCGAATATGTTTCCATAGCTCGCAACGATTCTTGCCGCATTGAGCGCATTCTTTAGCTAGGGAGTAGGAGGGGTTGCTTGCCCACGCAAGCTCGAGGAGATTGGGGCCTATTCGACGGGTAGAGAGGGGAACTGGAGTGGGATGGATGGCCCGGTAGATGAGGTAGGAGTGGCGAGAGGTGAGGCCCAATGAGGTCCCATCGATAGGGTCGAGGTAGGAGAAGATCTCGAGTTTGAGTTCGTTGGGTAGGGTTGAGAGAGTGATGGCTGGGGGTTGAAAAAAGCAGCTTAGGAGGGATGCGGGTGGTGGTGGGACCACTGAAAGACGACGGGTCATATCGGGTGTGATTTGAAATTCCCAGTTTTCTACTACATCCTCCTCCTCGGCTTCTGAAGAGTTTCCAGAAGAAGTTTCCGTATCGGTACTGGAAAGAGAATCATGATCTGCGTTGTAGGAGGAAGCGGGGGATACAGCGCCCGAGGATAAGGTTGATGTGTTGTTGTGGTCGTCGTCGGAGAATTGGATGGAACGGGAAGGCTGGGCAACGCTTGGACCTGTACCTTCTGATACTGCGCCGCTGGGATTTGCAATTTGACCCATTGGATATGCTCTTGCGTTTGTAATTGTCAAGATGGAGGAACTTCTACTCTTGTTGCGAGTAGCTTGCACCTCCTTGCACGTGCTTGCTAGAGAAGCCATGTCTTGATTTTAAAGGGGGTGGTTATGATTTTGATGTTGTTGATATTGTGGTGACTGTAAAATTTGTGAGAAAAGAGACTAGACATTGAAGATTGTGGTATTGATACTTACAATAGGAAGGGAGAAATACCCAACGGTTTTGTTCTCGTGATCAATTTGAATACTTATAGTTTCAAATAGTTTCTCGGTAATGTTTGGATTCTTTTTTGACAAGCGTTAGGCCAAAGTCAAAGTGAATGTTAAATAGTCTTTTTTCTCAAAAAGTGAAGTGATTTATGGTGGGCAGATCTGATGTGTGGTGTGATTTAGGAAGGAAAACGAAATCTCCAGATACACTTTATAAGATGGAATTATATATCAACTAATACTGTATGAAGTACTGTCTGTATTGTTCATATAATTTCAAGTCTTGTTTTTTTTTGTTTTAATATATTGTGTATAAATATGTATAATATTCCAAGTACTGTGGGTATGTATACCTAGGTAATAAACCTTAGTACCTTATTTTTTTCTTCTTCTTTTGGGTTTCTAAATTAGTGGGGGATAGCGGTCAAAAAGCGCAATAGAAAAAAAGGGAAAAGGGAAAAGGGAAAAGAAACGAAGGACGAAGGCAAAAAAAATAAAGTATTAGGGAAGAAGGAGAAGAAGAATTGAGAATGAAGTGGATACCTACCAGTACCTACAGGCTACTACCTTCACCTCCCCGAATCCCCTTACAGTACAAAAGTTAGTTTTTAGAGTAGAGTAGTATCGTGATAATCGTATCCACTTAAGTACTGTATTCAATCATTAAATCCCAGTAGTTAACAAGGTAATTGATCCGAAATCATGCCCCCCGTCATGCTCCGTCAAGGCCCCCCCCGGAGTTTGTTTGAATCGTATGAATGAAATCATGACTCGATAAGGGAAAAACCAACAGATACATACCTAGTAATTAGATCAGAGAATTTGTTGATGATTGGATATAAGAAGTACAAGAAGTACAAGAATAGATAGGATAATAGGATGATTTTCATATGTATATAACGGACGCTTTTTGAATCTGATGAGATATCTTTGGAGAGGGGATAGTGAGAGACTGAGAGTAAGTGATGACAACCAACTGAGATTTTGTACAATGATGATTTGGAAAGCAAATGCAACTCTTTTCAAAGGAGGGTCGTAAAGGCGAAGAGGCAAAATAAAAGAACCTTCACGAACAAACACTTGCCCGGTTTCTTTTCTTGCTTATCTTATCAAGATATTTTTTTTCTACATCTACTTACAGGTAGGTAGCCTGGTGCTTTTCAAAGATCCTAAATCGGGTTCCTATCATGACTCCTATTTCCAGACTTCCTTTCCTAAATGCAATCAGCAACCAACTCATCCTCATTAAGTTCCGGAAGAATTGATGCCATGTCCATGCTAAATCAAGAGAATCATCCAAATCAGGAGAGCCGCAAACTATAGCCAATCTGATGGAAACAACAATGAATATGATATCATAAACAGCGGAAAAAATGTCATCAAATGTATCATTGTAAGTGCTGTGACTGCTGCGACTGGCGCGCAAGACAACCATGTACCCCAGAACCCCGTGTTCATGCATTTCCCCCCATTCCTTCACCCCACACTATCGTATCATTGCGCATCAAGCAGCAAACAGCCCTTCCGATATCGTTCCCGGTATTCGCATCCGTGAGATTTTATCGCCACTTCTCTTAGTCTATAGTGAAATCCAAATGACACTGATAACCACATCCAATCCCTTTGATTCACCACCTTCATACTTAAAGCTCCACATCCCATCCGTTTTCTCATTCCAATAAGCTCCCGTAGCACTGTGCATTCCTCTACGGCCTACGTGTGGTTTTCCATCGGTACTCTTAGCATCCGTCTTCGCATCACTGGTTGTTATTGTGGCGTCGTTTTCGGTGGCATCAGTCGGAGGTGTGGCTTTCGATTTATTGAGAGAAGAGGTAGGTACGAGATGCTGGATGATTGTGCTATTGACCGCATACTTAAAGGAAGGGCTTCCACCGCTGGGCGACGATTCAGAAATTAGGGATTTGAGGATTGAATTCTGTTGTTTAGCATATTTGTTAGATGTTGTTGTCATTGTTGTACAGCTTTGTGAAACCTCGTTGCTGGGGGAAGACATACGATGATAGTTGTATTCCATGATTCGGTTTTGGTATGCTCATAGAATTCTGCACCACCTAACGCGCTCTGGCATGCCTATTTGTTCTTCAGTATGTATCCATAAACCGACAACAATTGATGTTTTGGTAGCTCACGTCGTTTGCGATTTGTCTCAGTCGTGTGTATGAAATTGGCTGCGAGGTATTAGCTTGTATACTCATTATATTACCATTATTTTAACATACTGGTGTTGCCATCTTGATTGCAGTTATATTAATTGACAGAAATGATTGTGTATAGTTAAGTTCGACGTCGTCAAAGTTTCAAAGTCGATGGTGATGAGTGTGCGGCAATTACCTTCCAAATAGGACTTTTAGGTGCAGGTGCCATAGGAGACGACATTCACGTGAACTAGATAGAGTAAAGGCGGTAGCTAAAAATCGGTGAAGCGTTGATTGGTTAACCACTGAAGCTATCGGATTGACGAATCAAGCACAAACGCTAAGAAACGTGGGGCGATACTCTAATTCAGATGAGAACCTTGGAGAGCATTATTATCATAACTTCTTATGTTTAGTTCAACCCGTTAGCCATTCTAATTTTTTCTTAAAGATTTCATCAAATTTTTTTAATCAGGTATTTTGATACTTCAATTGCCTCCAGTAACGACCAATTCCTCATACCCAAGGCCTTGTACAGTAACGGAACCACACGTCTTTGTCTTTCGTTCCCTTTCATCATATCTAAGACATCCCATACCAACCAACATTCAACATCACACAAACCTAATCATGTCTTCTCGACCTCTCCTCGAAACCTCCGCCGGTAAGCCTTTCTCATGGGCATTATTCGCCTCTTTCCACTCATTATATGCTCCCATTTCTTCATCTCTAACCCCTAATTCAGGCAAGCGCATCGCCCTCCCAACTCGTGTCGAACCGAAAGTATTCTTCGCCAATGAGCGTACGTTCCTCACATGGCTCAACTTTGCCGTGATTATCGGTGCACTCGCAGTCGGCATGTTAAACTTCGGTGATGGTGTTGCAAGAATCTCGGCGTCTATCTTCACTGCCGTCGCACTGATGACCATGGGATATTCACTCTATATATATCATTGGAGGGCGAGTGCTATAAGAAAGAGAGGGACAGCAGGATTCGATGATACAATCGGTCCTTTCGTTTTGGCTATTGCATTGGCAGGAGCGATGATTATCAGTTTCTTTTTGAGGATCACTGCGGATAACCAAGACCACAAGCACTGAGTGTGAGATACATAATGGGGAAAACCAATTATTACATCATCGTCATGGCGGAAGAGAGCGACAAAGCGGCGAGTACAATACCGTACTACTGAGGCGAAGGAAGGATGCGTTGAGATGCAGCAAACAATTTGTAGCTCAAGACTGTGCTTGGAGTATAAATATGGAAATAATGGGCAGGAAATGTAAATTGTACCAACGAAGCGGCTGCCAAAACTTTTGTATATTCACTGAAACCGATAGCAAAAGTTATCAAGCAACAAACAACCTGTGCACCTGTGAAAACTTTGTTCCTATGTTCTGAGGTTGGCTCGCTGTCTCGTACAATGCAAGCACTGGGTATCTTCCATCGATGTTTAATATCATTTCCCAATTCCAAGTCGCCAAAACGCCAAAATCCCTTAGTCCGACCGTGGCTGTTGACTGACAATTGTAATCAAGTTAAAGCATTCGTTTGCTCCCTTGAAGGTAACAAGGTTAGTTAAGGCTTGCGTATAAAAGCATGTATGAGAAACACCAGCATATGCACATGGACAAAAACTCACCCGTAAGTTTTCCGAAGGCTTTCAACTCGAACTCGAGAAAGATACATCGTCAAAGTAGCAATGCCCCTGACCTTAGGCCGTCCCTCAATTGCTCTTTCGAATGGTGTCTTCATCTTCTCGAAGGCCATAGGCTCATCGCCTTCTTCCAAACCTGTCACCACATCCATTGCATCCTCAACATCAAGAGCCGTGGCTGAATTGGGAGTCAATGGCTCACGAGCATGCTCCGCCATGAAGTTTCCAACCACATTGTACTGGAACCACTTAGCACCACTCTTTGCAAGCTCCCTCTTCGTGATTTCGGCGATACTGATCAATTTACAGGAAATAGGTGCCTTTGCCTGCAAGAGTACGACGTGAGGTTTTGGGTCGGAGAAAGAGAAGGTTGCAAGGGTTTCGAGGATAGCTGTAACTTTCTTCTGGATTTGTGAGGATGAAACAATGTTCATGGTTGTGACTCTATGAGTGGAGGAAATATCCACTGGAGTAAAGGTGATGCTGGCCGATGGTGCCTCTCCAATTCCTTCTTCAAGTTGAACATTTTCCGAAGATACCTCTTGAGATAAGGGCGACGCTTGTGGGAGAGCTTGCTTATTGGATGGGTGGTGAGGAATCGGGGTCTTCGTATTTTTGGCTTTCTTTGCAGGTCGACCTTGAAAGGTTCCGGGGAAGCTTTGCCGTTCTGCAGAAAGGCTCTCCTCATGCTTTCTCTTTTGGTTCTCTCGAATTTCGAATCCAGCAACTCCTTTCCTAGCTCTACCCTTCGTTCTCGTCATTGTGTGGAGGTTTGGTGTCTTTCTTGTGCTGAGAATGAAATAATTGACTTGCTAAGAAGTTTCTCCTTCATTCAAAATTAAGTACAACCAAAGTCTACTAGATAGACTTGGTCTTAATCTAGATGAACGAAGGAACTGGATTCATATCAAAGGTGAATGTTCCTATTTAGCTAGGCTAGGCTTGAAGCTTCTTTGATTTTTTTCCAAAAGTCGGCACGGTACATTGACTGCCGAAGCACCGACCCAGTCCCATACTGATAAGATTGATTCTTGATATTGGACTGGTACAGTAAGTAGTCCTTTGAACATCTGTAATTAAAGATAACTACTCTGTGAAGCAATTACTTTAAAAACAAATCTGGAGTCTTATTGATTTTATGAAATCTATCCTCAGGCTACATGGCTGGCACATAAAATCTTACTTCTTTTTTAAAGCCTTCTCTCCGATTGGAAAACTCAGAATTCTGACCAGCTGCAGAGTCGTACTGCAATACAACTAAACATATTGATAGCTGCAAAGCTGGTGGGGGCTATGAAATGCTGATTCGACCACATCCACATATATGCTAGGTACTGAAGTAAGTATTAAAGACACTTGATTCTCCATTCTTACACCGAGTACGAGTACAGTACGTTTTCACTGAAGGACATAAACGACAATTAAATATGATCTATCTCATGCATCTTAATAGCCTGATAAGCAAGCTTTCCCCTCATTATCATAGAGTGGGGGCTATCGTGGCACTGTCTCATCAACTCTTTCCGTTTCATATGTACAGCCTTGAGCATCATTCAAGTTGATTATCAGCAGCTTACATTTGGAGAAGGGTAAATGTTTCTTTAAGACTCCAAGATTGTATGGTTTGATTCCAACCGAATGCTTGACTAATATATGCTAGAAGCCTTGTGTTCCCAACCCATTTACAATACGCACGAAGGCATCGCGAAGAAGGACATCTTCCTGGGACAAGAATGCGCAGCCTCCCGATATGGTTGAAGTTAATAATGCACACTTAAAAAGACGAACAAGGGTAAGTGCCCAGGATAGTCTCAGATTTGCAGCCGTTTGAATGAAAGCTCCCCACCAGTGCACCACCCTTTTCTTGCGTTGTGTGTCATCAATCCAGCGAGTAGCCTTCAGAATTCGGATATACGAGAGTGTGGACATATCAGCAAAATGGTTGGAGAGACTTGAAAAAGAGTGCTTAGTTGAGTATCCACGCGGCCTTCAATAGTTCAATCGGATTATCGGATTATCGATAATACCCTATCTACTGTACCTACCTACGCACGGTCAGTTACTGTGAACTCTGAACTCGTTCTCGTTCTACATACCTTCCACCGGTACTTGAATAAAACAGGGCCGGAGTCCTTGCAAGTATGAAGATCCTTGGCATCTGAATTAGAGAATGGTCGAGAACATTTGAACACGAGTGTGTTAGGTACACGATCTTAAATGCTACTCTTACGTTTATTCCAGTGGGGCCCACCTAATTTTTTGAAGCCATCTCGTTCTAAATAACGGTGTCATCTATCTATTGATTGCCACAGACCCAGTGCGTCTAGCATATAATACCGTGTTACTTGTGTATTGTGCCGTATGTACGTTTTGAACTTTCTCATATTCCCTTACCTATATGATCTACTTTTGGAATCATGCGAATACATGGATAGTTAACACATCTTAATCCTATACACTTAAATGGGTCACTACTATATCTTGCATACTCAAATCATAATAATGTACGATTATTCACGATAAAGCATCATGAATCTGCTATGAAGGGGTGAAGAACAACATATCACTTACCTTAGTAGGCTTAGTTGAGCAATGAAATACTCACCTTCTTGACCAATTATACAATCTGATTGAGATTTCATTGAGTTTAAAGGTGCCATCAAACCAAATACAGGATGTCAGCGCATAGCTAATAACAAATAAAATTGTTTTACAGATCCATAAATACCTAGGTACACATTCAAGGGTGGGTTGCATAAATAATCTTACAGGGTTATAGAAGAAGAAGAAGAAGTAGAAGAATGAATTGAATACGGTAAATCATTAAAAGAAGGGGGGGAAATTATTGAACTATTTCCCTCAAAATGTATAAAGTTATACTTCTTTAAGTTAATGTAGGTATGTATTAATAACTTGTATTTGTTCCAACAACTGTACTAACAAGTACCTTGTTGGCCTTTCTTACTTTACTCCGTACGAATTTACGTTCTCAATCTATTATACGGTCTGTACCTACTTATCTAGGTGCCGTATCTTTTCACCTGGGTTCGTTTTACCGCCTATTGCATTTCCACTTCCAATTCCACATAGGAAATAGAAAGCGAACATCTTATATTCCCTCCCAAAACAAACTTTTACCTACATACTTGTACCTTCTTCTTCTACTCTACGAGTACTTCTTCTATTTCTCCTACTTCTGCTTTCTTTCTTCTTGATTTATAATCCTTTAATAGAAGTATACGTATGCGAGAAGTACTACAATACATATCATACAATTTCTAGCCTTACTCTCTTACTCTTTCAACCTCTTTGTATTTACAATACAGTCAAGTTGTCAACAAGCTTGCCTTGCCTTACCCTTACCTTGCCTTGCCTTTCCTTGCACCTACTTAGCCTCCACCAGCTCTTGACCTCCAAATTCTTACTTTACCTGACTTGGTCAAAAACTTCAATACGTCAACCTTTTTCAATTCCACTTAAGAATTTTAAGGTTCCAAAATTAAAATTTCGTCCTATCATAATCCTATCACCAACACATCTTTTGAACTTTGATGCTTTTTGGTGGACTCCACTTCCAAAACTTAACCCAGTTTATCTATTTACCTACCTAGTCTAGCTTTATTCTAAAGTTACTCCACATAGATACACACAACCAGTACCCACTAAGGAAAGGAAAGCGGTATCCACATTATTCACCATATTTTATTTATTTTAATCATTTTATTCATTATTTAATCATTATTACCCGTCGCATCACCTTTTTTCCTTCCTCTAAATTCTAAATCTAAATTCTACGGAGGTTGTTAGGTTAAGTATTGTAAAACCTCTAGGGAGCCTAGTAATTTTTAAACTAGCGAGGTAAGGATAGAATCAAGGGTTTTAATTGGCCACATTCTTGTTCTGATGCTGTTCTAATATTTTTTCTCTTTTTCTTTCTTTCTCTTTTTCTAACTACAACAACAACAACAACAGTAACTATATCAATAAGGGCGATAACATAGGCAAAAAGGTATAAAAAGCTGTACCCAAAAAGGATATCAAAGGCCTATTGAAGGAGAAGAACACTGTGGTACTGTTATTTAGAACAATAGTTTATGTATTTTAATAATAATCGAATTCTTTTTAAAATACTGTACTTGATTTTGATCTTGAATTGATGTTTTCGACAATACTTTATACACATTGGTTTTTACATAGTAAAATAAAACCAGCAACACGATTCTATTGGATAAAACCCTTGTAAGTAGACTAGTAAGGGTCTTAATTTTGGTATGATTTACAATACTTATGCCTCCAACCTCCGTAAACAACCAACTGGCACCCAAATTCCAATCCAATCCAATTCAAAAATAAAAATAAAAAATAAAAATTAATTAATTTCCCTTCTTCCCGAAAATAAAATAAAAAAAACTTATCACACACTACTACTTACAACTTTATCCTTACTACTCCGTATACTTATTTTACTACTATACATCATACACAAACCATACCACAACCCATACACCATAACAACCCAAACCCAACCAAATTACAATCTTCTCCCATTATTTCCATCACATCACATCAAATTACACCACCTTTACCGGATATCATAACGACAGAGCCAAAACAACGGCATAACTTCACTTCTCATCAATCCTTTTACGACTTTTCTTACACAAATAAATATTTGTAATTGATTCCTTTGCCTTGTACAAATCTTTTGGCGCGGTTTTTAGACTTTTTTTGGGCTCTTTGTTTTTCCAGTTTTTTGTTAGGGCGGCACTTATCAATCATCGACGTCAGAATCCGCAACTTACGATATCACCGAGTGAATTAATTTTAGGGTCAACCACAACTCTGCGCGCAGCTACACGGCGACTACTGTCGCGTTGTATACATAATAAACATTAGCGCTTGGTCGCACATTCATATTTCCATAACTCGACATTCCACCACATGCAAATGTTTCGACTGCCTTCCTGGATCTCGGAATCCAGGGGTTGCGACAAGGTGGTAAATGGGGAAGTGGAATTTCAAATGGCAGATGCCAGCAGTCCCGATTATGAATGTATGAGCCCGACGAAACGAAAGAGGAGTAGCAGCCCAAATATTGCGGTACTGAATGACTCGTCTATTTCCGACGTTAAACGAAGGCGGCGCGACGTTATGGAAGGCTTGTTGCCCTTATTGGATGGAGGAAATGTAGACATGCCCGATAGTAAGAAGACGATCAGTGACTCGGATCGCGTACGGGAAACCATCGAGACAGAGTTCAGCTTTGAGATTTTAAAGAAACATAACGAATTACGCCTTATCGAACAAGAGCTAGCTAAAGCTCAGATTGCCCTTGAGCAGTTGCGCCGTGTACACTTGATCCCTTTTCCTGGTACAAAGGGCTCTCCCGAGTCCATGTCAAATGTCAGTAAGGGTACTGGCCCAGCAGTCTGGGGTGGCGACAAGGTTCCAAAATATGCGCCACCGTACGGTATTACTGAAGGTCCATATTCGCGTCATCATGCGAAATGGTTGATCCCAGACCCCCGATTTGATGGTGAAGTTGAGTCGCATAAAAGTTCAGATGCACCACGTGCAGGTAAAACTGTGCCTGAAGGCAGAGCTACTAGGAATAGTATCGCCGACGGAAGCAGTATCGCAACCAAGGCAAGAACGCATCGTGGATCTGCTGGTCAAAAGCTACATGCTCTGTCAAGTGGTTATGGCCAAACTAAAGGAAACAGCGGACCATGTGTATATACGCTTCCTAACGGCCAAAGAGTCAAACTTGTTTGTTTGGACTGTCACCGTGAGAATTTCTCCAGTACACAAGGCTTCATCAATCATTGTCGCATTGCTCATCGTCGTGAATTCAAAAGCCATGAAGAGGCTGCTCAAGACAGTGGACAACCAATCGAAGCCGATGATGCTGGTGTGGTCGCTGTAGTCGGTGAAGAGAGGAGCCCAAGTGTAACAACTGGGCTCGTACACCCTCTCATCAGAACTACACCAACGGATCGAGAATCCTACATTAACCTCCTGGCACATATCGACGCATCAATGAATCTCTATCGGCAAGGAAAGCTTCCTGGCGTGACCGCAATCCCAACAAGCACCGAGTCATCTACACTGAGTTCATTCGATGTGAAATCTGAGGTGCGAGTTCCTAACTCAAGTTTTGTACCATCAAAGGCTGCTCCTCATCTCTCTGCATTATTGCGAAGCAAAGGCTTCGATGGTGATCTCGCGGAAATTGTTGGTGATGCGAAGAAAACCCTCGAAATAGAGGAAGAGTTTGAGGAGTCTGAAGAAGAAGAAGACTCGGAAGATGTTGACTCTGCTGATGCGGTGCCTGTTCCACAGCGTCGTCCTGGCGGCTTCGATGCATCCTCAGATACTCCAATCACAGGCATGCGCTTGCCATGTGGATTATCTGCAGGACACTATGGTAGACCAACAAGTAGCAAAGG
The DNA here is from genome assembly GCA_000812895.1 of Rutstroemia sydowiana. Classification (NCBI taxonomy): domain Eukaryota; kingdom Fungi; phylum Ascomycota; class Leotiomycetes; order Helotiales; family Rutstroemiaceae; genus Rutstroemia; species Rutstroemia sydowiana. The sequence continues at coordinate 11,174 of JWJB01009999.1, read as the reverse complement.
CATGGATAATAACCTGGCCAATGCTAGAAGAGGACTGAGCCAAATCTCGCCTCACCCATCTTATGCCACTCTTAACACAGTTCTCCCTGTACCCGAGACGAGGCCGCTTAGTCGACCAGAACCTATAAATGTGCATCGGGACCATGATGGCGATATTGAGATGGGCTTGCAAGATGTTTCCGGGATGATTGACCGCAGCCCCAACACCGTAGCTAGTAACAACGCGCCGAGTCTCGTGAGTGATGATGGAGAATATAACGATAGTGATGACGCAGCAGAGGGTGTATCATCAGCCGACGAAGAGGAAGGTAGCGATGTCGCGGAAATTGACATCGAGGATTGTGACGGCGAGAAAGTGGTGCCGAGGACCGTGTTAGGAAATCGAGTCCGAGTTGGAGGGGGTGGAGACGCAAACACCATGAGGTTGAGGAAGGAGGATAAGCACGTCACTTTTGTTAGCCCAGTGAAGAAAGAAAAGACACCCATGAATTAGGATAGGACGTACATACTAGAGAGAGCTGATAGCATTCACATGCTGAGAATGACGATGATGATGATGATGGCAACGGCGACTTCTTCATATGATCGTCTGGAATCAAACCACATTTGTTTTTTTATTTATATCTCTGCAAACAAGCGAGCGTAACTTCTACTTCTCTGATGGTTTGCTTCGAACGCCTTTATGGAATGGTTATCGACTGCAGTATCTTTTCGTTGGGACTCGAGTGAAGATAACATGGCGCGGCCATTACTTGAGAACCGATATTCTCTTCTCTATTCTACTCCGCAATTGGAGTCTTCTTCTTAGACTTTTATGTATGTAAATGTATAGAAACCGAATCGCGTTGCGAATATGAACATGAATATGCATGCACATAATAAATCTTGAATGCGTTTTTTCGTGACCATAGATGGTTTCTGATAATAAATGGAGTGAACTGCTGATATGTAAACTGCTCTGCTGTGTGTGCGCTGGAAGTATCGTTAGGAGTATACGGATTGGTCAAGTTGTTAAGCAGATTGATTTGTCGAAACTTACATGATTTATTGGCCATACATACTTCCTTCGAAGGGTTTGATTAATGAATGAAATGAAATTGACAGATAAATATTATAGAAGAATTCCGTCATTATTCCAGAATTCAAAATTGTTGTGAGCTAAGGTGGAAGTTCATCGGATCAACCTATGAAAAGGCCATACTGGTAGAACTACTGTAGTAGTAGAATTCTTGGACTAGACCCTATGTTAGAGCTATACCATTAATCTTTGCTCAATATTTTGGCTGGTGACCAGAGTATAACTTATGATGCTCCTCAGGAAGACAAGACCTTGGACCTTTAATCGGGATTGCCATTGACATATCTATAATTCTATGGTTCTGCGTTTCTATGAAAAAAAAGCAAAAAAAATATGGCATTAGGATAACTGTACGCTAAATCATTTGAAAACCTGCGAAATGGCTTCTCTCTATCTCCGCCTTTGGGTATAACAGTAACTTCTCGTGATATACAGATTCAAAACACTATTCCTATTCCTCTTCCTCTTCATTCCTCCCCTCTTCTAAATCACGCGCCTTCCGCTGTCTCAGTTCTTTTTTCAAGTCCCGATTTTCCTCCTCCAGCTGCTCTATTCTCTCCTCTAGCCCATCCATCTGTTCTTGCGCCCCAACGGTAAACTCTTCGATAATCTTGAAGAATCGCCATAATCGCAAAATGATAACGAGCGATGCGACTTCTTCGAGCACGCCATGTAGCAATACGTCGATGGTAAAACTAGCGATGATTACAAGCCCGTCGAAAATATGGAATGTGGAGCGGAAATAGCTACGTGGAAAGAAGGTGGTTAGTTATAGGGGCTTAGACACCAGTCAAAGATTTGCTTCATCCAAGACTATCTACCTTCTACCAAAAGCCCAGCAGCTCATCAACAATTCCAACATAAATGCGCAACTGAATACCAGGCCGGCGATCCCCAACCCATCGCGAGCGTAGTCCCATTTTCGAGAGGTGTTTTTGTGGTCGCATTGGTAGAGATTGATTATTATGTCGGCGAAGATTCCAAGCAGATCGCATGCGACGAGGAAGAGCACAATGTAGTGTTGCGTAGAGGAGGACAGGAAAGTGCGTATCTTACTGCGCGTACTGCGGTAGTAGGTCGGTATCGAATGAGAATGATGTGGGATGTGGTGGTAAGATGAGACCGATGACATGGGCCGTGGCGGCGCGTGGATAAGGGGAGCAGAAGAGCTAGAGCTGCTGGGACGGGACATCGCTGATGGTGGTATTCGGATGCGGGCTGTTTGATTGGGTTGCGATCTTTAGATTCAAGTCGTTCTAAGCTTCTTGTGAGAGGATATTGTGGGATCGTGACCCTGTAGCCTTGGTGCTAAGTTAGAACTTATTTCTGCGCCTCTAGCCGTCCTAGTATTTATAATAAGTTATTCTGAATACACTTTGGATAGATGGTCTTATAGAAAGAAGCTCGATCTTAATTTTATATGATGTGGAAATCTGTGGATGGCATACACAGGTGGAAACAGTCTTATCTCAAAAAATCCATAGATTGGGAGAGTTTACTCGTATAACATCTGGTTTTCGGGTGTGTAGTTAGTGAAAGGTAGAATTAGTGTTCAAGATTAGTTGAAATAGCAAGAACGAGGTATAATCAAGGGAAATGTGATTTTTCTCCCCTTACTCTAGGCCAACTGTAATCGTCGGATCCTCAACCTCATCGGAAGAAGAGAAAGGAATGATTGAATTTGTACTTTATCTCGACAAAATGCTTGGCTCTTGTATTCCCCAAAACATTATCGGTCGGTAATCTATCAATATTTTTACCGAGAATTAAGGACCCGGCCTACAGTGACAGCCTCGTGGGAAGTTCAGATAAATATAAGTTAAGATACACAGCTACCATACGGTATCTATATTTAAAATTTCTTCCATTTCTTTCATTTTTTCTTCTTTTGAGTCAAGATAACATCGAACAGGTAGGGTTTTTTATTCCATTCTACTCACTCCTTTGTTATTGCTCATTTCCAGCCATTTTACTGCTGCATATCCCCAATTTCCCAGCTTTCAAAACCTATATCGATTCAGCTAGTCACTGCCATTGGAAGCGAAAGTTATTCAATTATATATTCACTATAGTGTCAATTGGTCATTCGCAGAATTGCACAATCTGCTGAGGCGAGATTAACTCCAGAAAATCAGCTAATGAAATTTCTTTTATAGTCAAATTCTTCCCATTTTCAATAGCACTTCTTCCACCTCTCACCAAGGAATCTTTTCAAAATTACAGAAGGAGGAAATACAATCAAGATGGCAGACAACGAGCCTAAGGTCGCTGATAATGTCATGGCTCATGATGATGACAATAATGACGAGGTGAGCTACTTTGAAAAAAGTTAGTTACAAACGGCGACATGTTGACGCAGTGTACAGGAGGAAATTTCGGCCATGAAGCGCCGCGTTGCCGAAATGGAAGAGGAGGCTGCGAAATTGCGCGAAATGCAAGCCAATCTCGACCAACAAAGTAGCGACCTTCGTGAGGACAAGGAGGATATTGATTCGCGCAGCATCTTCGTTGGAAACGTTGATTATTCTGCTTCCCCCGAAGAAATTCAGGCACACTTCCAGAGCTGCGGCTCCATCAATCGGGTCACAATCTTGCTAGACAAGTTCACTGGCCATCCCAAGGGGTTCGTTAGCACACGACTTTTGGTTCATTGATATTTGACTTCTTTTAAGATATCATGGTGATCAAACGCTACCTGGCAAGAGATGGATGCTAATCTAGGTTTATGCAGGTATGCTTATGTGGAATTCGTCGAGCCAAGCTTGGTTGCTCAAGCTCTAGTGTTAAATGAAAGTGTCTTCAAGGGCCGCAACCTCAAGGTAATTCGCCTTTCGCTCGATGTTTGGAGCTTCTATTTAACATCATATTCATAGGTCGTGCCAAAGCGCACCAATGTTCCAGGCATGCAGCGTGGTCGTGGCGGCAGAGGAGGAGGAGGCCGAGGCCGCGGAGGCTATTACGGAGGTGGACGTGGCAGTGGTGGTTTCTCGCCGCGTGGAGGTGGTTACCGTGGAGGATATCGAGGAAATCGTGGACGCGGATTTTCTCCTTACTAAGGGTGTAACGTCGAGTTGGCCAATGGAATGAAGACGTCTATATTGGGAGCCCATTCACACAAGGATACAAACTCTAGGGCATGAAATTCTTTTCTTTTCTTGCACGGGTGTATTTTTGAAATGGGGTTTCTGATTTGGTTTAATGGGGAAGGATACCAATTTTAACGGCGTCTGATAGTGTGCACATCACGTTCTTTGGATGATCCAGAACTGCTCATGACTTTATCTAGAGGCCAAAAGCAATATGAGGAAACAACCATTTTCTGCGAAATTCCTGTTTATTCATCCATCTTACCTTCACGCAACCATGATTAAGTTCGATGTGACATTGTTCAAGGATCAATATCCTCAAGTGCTCACGCACTTTGTACTAGCCATCCTATATAAGTACTACGCCTTACTCACTACATGAAAGTAACACGAACGAACGATTCTTGCCACCAATGTGTGATTACTCTGACTTCAAATCACAGATATCCTATCACCATTTATAACTAGGTATACTCTCTTCTCGCAACATACTGGCTGCATATATATCGGTTACACTTCCAATAGTAATCTGAATAACTTGTTATTTTTTATTGCAATCACCAATGGGCTGACTTGCGCTGTAATATTGAGGTAGGTCTCCCATGAATGATACTTCCCTTGCAACTATCGTTCGTATTCGCTCACTACTACCTTATGTATTTGTGATGGTTATTAGATATCTCATAATCATATGTACCTGAAGCTACCTAGGTAGGTCTGAAGTATACCTAATTATCATTTTGGCACTTCAGACGACCTGTAATGCCTAATAAGTGGAATGGATGGATATATATTGGCTTGGGTGTATAAATGTGAATCAAGTTTGACTTAAAGACGTTATTCCCATGCGTTAATCAAAATGGCATTAACGTGGAAGTGATGAATAAGTGCAAAGTGTAATTATTATAAATAATAAATATAAAATAGTAGACTTTTCTGTGTTGCGAGGTAAATAAATATAAGTTGACAAGCACCAAGTACAGTATAGAAATCAGATGCTGGGTGTGACTGCTATTTTTATACTCGGTGGCATCCAAGTTCTAACCCCAGCACATCATCGTCTAGTATTGTACCCTTAAATATCAGGATAAATTTATAAGGTAAGGCAGTCATTAATTCAATTAGCGGGGACATTGGCCTACTTTGTACCGCCTTTAAACTGTTAGGCTTGGTATCAATAACCAACTTCCTTCCTTCTTATGCGATTTAGATAAAAAACGACCCCCTTTTACGAATATCATCTTTATTTCCGAGTTCTCACGTCTATTATGTCTCACGGTTACTTGGAGTGATAACGAATCTTAGAAAGAAGGGTGATAATACAGCGTTTTGTGGTCGCAAGGGGGTCTTCTGCACCTCGATTCAACACAGCCCCCCAATCAACACAAGCGCAAAGCTTCCACCACGGCCAACCTTGAAACCCCAGGAATTTCAAAACTATTCCAAGCTATCTATCTAACGTTCTTCATCATTGACGTTCACAGTAACGTCGTCGCCATCACTGGCGTACATTCAATATGGCCAACAGTAGATTGGATTCAAGTCTTCCAGAGTATGTTGCGAGTTCTTGTCGTATTCAAAGAAGAAATATGACTGACAATTTTATAGACAACCCAACTTGCGATTAACTAGTAGGCAGACCTTCAGGCACGAGGCTAACTTTCTATACTGATATACATACCAGTAATTGCTGCAGATGGATTATACAAGCGTGATGTCTTTCGTACGATCATGAAACCCTTCTTCAGACGAATCTTACCTAACGGCTTTGTTTAGGATTTCCCGACCCTTTCGCTGTTGCGACATTGAGTGGCGAGCAGACCAAGACGACTACTGTTATCAAAAGAACCCTCAATCCATACTGGAACGAAGTCTTCGATTTGTGAATATGGCACCTTCCGTGGCGAAAAAGAATGGTACTGATGTGAATTTCTAGGCGTGCGAACGAAGATAGTATACTGGCGGTACAAATATTTGATCAAAAGAAGTTCAAGAAGAAGGACCAGGGTTTCTTGGGTGTAATTAATGTCCGTGTTGGAGATGTCGTTGACTTCTCTAACCCAGAAGATCGTGAGTGGCGATCGATCAATTTCACGATCTTTGGCTTATATATTCTACACAGAAATGCTTACCCGGGATCTCAAAAAGTCGACAGATAACCTGGTGGTACATGGGAAACTCATCATCAACCTTTCCACAAATCTAGATGCTCCGCCAAGAGGTACCTTAGCCCCACCAGCCAACGGACATTCAGCTCCAGGCAATCGACCGTCACTACATACTCCGACGGGTTCTGCGTCCGGCTTCCAAGGTGCTGCACCCTCGCCTGCTCATACTCCAGCGCCATCGGGAGTTGTCATGGCTAATGGTAACCTGTCAAATGGGCCAACGCCGGGCCATGCACCCGCTGCTGGCAGCGGTGGAGGAACAGTCACCACACAATCATCAAATACAGGTACTCATCGAAACGGGTTGAGTTCGTTCGAGGATGCACAAGGGAGATTACCTGCTGGCTGGGAGAGACGTGAGGACAATCTTGGAAGGACCTACTATGTCGACCACAATACAAGATCTACGAGCTGGAACAGACCAACAGCCAGTGGAACCGCCGAGACGAGATTGACCGAGAGAGATGCCAATACACAGGTGGAACGCCAGAGACATCAGAACCGAACTCTGCCTGAGGACCGTACTGGAGCCAACTCGCCCAACCTCGCGCAACAACAACAAGCTAGCAGTGCGGCCGCCACTGCAAATGCAACTACTATGATGGCTACCGGTGCTACCACCGCTGGAACAGGAGAACTCCCGCCGCTCTGGGAGCAAAGACATACACCGGAAGGACGTTCATATTTTGTGGATCATAACACTCGTACGACTACATGGGTTGATCCTCGACGTCAACAATTTATCCGCATGTACGGCGGCTCAAATCCTGCCAACATTCAACAACAGCCGGTATCGCAGCTCGGGCCCTTACCCAGTGGATGGGAAATGAGACTCACAAACACCGCAAGAGTTTATTTTGTTGACCACAATACGAAGACTACCACGTGGGACGATCCTCGACTACCATCTTCCTTGGATCAGAACGTACCTCAATACAAGCGTGACTTTAGACGGAAGTTGATCTACTTCCGTTCACAGCCAGCTTTACGTATTCTTTCTGGGCAATGCCATGTAAAGATTCGAAGATCTCATATCTTCGAGGACTCTTATGCCGAGATCATGCGTCAATCTGCTACAGATCTCAAGAAACGACTCATGATTAAGTTTGATGGCGAAGATGGTCTCGATTATGGTGGATTGTCGAGAGAGTTCTTCTTCCTCCTTTCCCATGAGATGTTCAACCCCTTCTACTGCTTATTCGAATACTCCGCCCACGACAATTATACACTTCAAATCAACCCTCACTCCGGTATCAATCCCGAGCATCTTAACTACTTCAAATTCATTGGCCGTGTAGTTGGTTTAGCTATTTTCCATCGTCGATTTTTGGACGCATTTTTTATTGGTGCATTGTACAAAATGATGCTTAACAAAGCAGTAGCTCTTTCCGATATGGAAGGAGTCGATGCAGATTTCCACCGCAGTCTTCAGTGGATGTTGGATAATCCTATAGAAGGTGTTCTAGAACAGACTTTTTCGACGGAAGATGAGAGATTTGGGGTTACAAACGTCGAAGATCTTAAACCTGGCGGACGAGACATCGATGTTACGGATTCCAATAAGAAGGAGTACGTTGATTTGATGGTAAAATGGAGGATCCAAAAGCGAATCGATGAGCAATTCCAGGCTTTCATCACTGGCTTCCATGAATTAATTCCGGCTGAACTTGTCAACGTTTTCGATGAGAGAGAACTCGAACTGTTGATTGGTGGTATTGCTGAAATTGATGTAGAGGACTGGAAGAAGCATACTGATTACAGAGGTTACACCGAATCAGACGAGGTTATTAAGTTCTTCTGGCAAACAATTCGCAGTTGGGATGGGGAACAAAAGTCCCGTCTCCTTCAATTCGCCACTGGTACATCTCGTATCCCCGTCAACGGATTCAAAGATCTTCAGGGTAGTGATGGTCCAAGAAGGTTTACGATTGAAAAGCAAGGGGAGGTTAACAACCTGCCGAAGTCCCATACATGGTAAGTTCACACAGACAAGTTCACAAACTCGCAATTATTAACCGTTATTCTTAGTTTCAACCGACTGGATCTTCCACAATATAAGTCACTTGAACAATTACAACAAAAGTTGACAATGGCAGTAGAAGAGACGATGGGTTTCGGGCAGGAGTGATTATGTTTACGCGGATTTTTATTTTGTTTTGGTGCCGCATTGGTGTTCGTTTTCAATACTAGTTACAATTTGAGGCGGGCGCCACGCTTCTCGATTCTCTTAACTTAAATGGAGGGACTATGGTGGTATGAATTATTTGGAACCAATGGTTCGGAAACGAGCCATTGCTAGGAAATGCCTTGTGACGCTTGATACACATCTCAATTCATACTGGAAAGAACATACGCCTGAGCTGCAGGCAAAGTGAACGACCTGTATTGAGTGCCTAGTACATTATCAGGAACTTTGAAAATAGCTCGATTACTCTTGGTACATCAATGGATTATTTCAACGGTCGTTCCAATTATGTGGCTTGTTACTGATTAGTGTCCTGTTGAGCCTGATTGACGATCAGTAAAGAGTAAATTGATTTGGCTAAGATATAAATGTGAATTCTTTAATTATATAGGCATCCTGCGAGAAATTTCTACTAAGTGAGCACTAAGACTCTACTAGGATGTATTAATCTATAGGGTCAGATGAGAGTGCTCCTAGCAAACCACAGTTCTTATTAAACATTAAACAGGTCCAAAGACCAGGCTGGTTTCGTCAACTCAAAAAAGGCCCAAATTGGCTCATTTTTCCAAATGAAGCTCAAGAATTGCTTGGTGCAAACCAAGAGCTTCTTGTTGGACGTTTGAATCATGGGTAATAACCTCATCTAGCACCTTTTTTTTTTCATTTTGGGGCCCCATCTAGCACTTGAACATTTGAATAGGGACTCAACTAGCATATGTGCTATTTGAGGTCGATTTTGAAGACCCAAATTGCATATAATGTTAGTAGATGAGTCTTATATGCTAGATGAGTGAAAAAGGTCGAAACATACCTGAAAAATATTCAAAATTTAAGATGGCAGTCCGTGATATAGCAGCTTGATCGGCTGGGCTAGCCAGGTCGGCCGAGCACACACTTTTGTTGCACGTCTGAAAAAGAATTTAAGGAAATTCTACCTTAACTAGCACAAAACCAATTCAAGCTTTATCTAACATTTTCATTAAGTAAGATTGGGATAGCTTGCTATATGGGTCCCAAGATAGAAAAAGGTGTTAGATAAGGTTATTACCGTTGAATTAGTGAACAAGACTTGAACGTCGCCTTTGTTGACAATTTAACTTGAGCTAGTGGAGGACAGTAGAAGCACGGGTGGGTGATACGTTGAGGATGGATTAAATTAATATAAGCAGAACATCAGGCCATGGGAACAATACGCTAAGCTAACTATGAGCCAGCAGCCATCTCCAGAATCTCCATGACCTGCTCCTTTTTCAGCAACGGCACTGGATTCGTAGACAACCACCTATCTTTCAAACAATTATCTGCCAGCGCATCGAATTTCTCCTTACTTACACCGACATCCTGCAATGTCCTAGGCAAATCCAACTCATCAATAATCGCACCCACCGCATCCCCAGCATCTGAGTTTTCTTCACTTAATCCCCTCTTTTTCAATATCTCTTTCACATTCTCATTACCCCACAACACATCTAATACCTTTCTCTGACCGGTCATCACTCTTTTATCCTCCTTACCATACAGAGCATTATACTTCAACACATGAGGTAGTAATACACAACTTGTCTCTCCATGACCTACCCCCAACGGACCAAGTTGATGACCCATTCCATGACTACCACCCATCTCAATCCCATTTCGTATCCCCTTCATCGCATCCAATAATCCCCACATACACTTCATCCTCGCGTCTTCATTCTCCGGCTCCTTTTTCGTAATGAGTAGATTGGAAACTAGTAGTTTCAATCCCTGGGCGAAGGAACCGTCGCTCGCGTTCCCTACATTGGTTCCTAAGGAACATAATCCTTCTACGCAATGGTCAACGGCACGGATCCCGGTACTCAACCAGACTTTCTCCGGGGTGCTTTTGCATAGCTCTGGAGAAAGGATAATAAGTGATGTGCCCACTGCAAGATATCCTATTGTTAGTATTTGGATCATGTAAATATGTCTTTGGATAAAAGGAAAATCAAGAATACAAAACAATGAACGAAACAAGGAAATGAAGTTTGAGATAGGGAATGAGAAGATCGATTAAACTGAAGGTGCTTTCCATACTGGATGGGTGACGGAAATACAACTTTTGGTTCGTTTTGGTATTGGTGGCGCCGCCGAATGAATTGTATTCACCGCCGGATAAAGTAGTCGGGATATTAATGATTGGAATTTGGCATGGTTTTAGATCTGGAGTTGCGGCTTCGGCAGATAGCGAGTAAATTCCTTCGGGGGTTGATACATCGTTTGCTAGGGCCTACAGATTCGTCAATATATGCAATCATACGCACATATATATATGCATGCGTGGTCTGGCTGAGAGAAAAATTAAGTTTCGGATATACAAAATAACATACCAAAGAAATGATCTTGGCGCCATCAGTCAAACTCCCCGCACCAAGAGTCACGATGATATCTGCACTCTCGGAGCGGATATCCTGCACTATTTCTAGGATATCCGACCAAGGCGTGTGCGGCTTGATGCCGTATCTGACGCCGACCAAACGATCTCCAAGCGCACGTTTGAGAGTTATATAGTTGGCAGTTTTGCTGATGGAGGCTGAGACAATGAGGTAGACTTTGGAAGCGTGGAAGGTATCCTGGATATGTTTGGCGCAAGAAGTAGCAAAAGGGAGCCCGGTCGATATGTGGGGGCGTGGGAGGGG
>JWJB01009998.1:0-107022 GCA_000812895.1 Rutstroemia sydowiana | reverse complement strand
TTAGCTTGAGCTCTAAAAGCAACGTTAGCACTCTAAAAGGATGTAGAATCACGGTCTGTCCGGGTCAGATGCTACTTACCATGTGCAGCAGGTTCATCCCATCCCGTAAGATTACCATAATTATCCCCGTGCATAGCAACTAAGCCACTGTATAAATACACACTAAGATGGGCTTGATGATATGCTCGATCAGAAATATATGTGTCGTGGCGGACCCATTGCTGAGGGGTATTTTCGACTCTTCCCTTGAGCAAAATGATCAACGAATTCGGATGGAAAGTCAAGGTTTGTATATTGAGATGGGGGTTTAATAGAACACTGAGGTATGAGGTGAAGATCGCCTCTCTGCTTTCATTCGGATCCTTAGGTGGATTCTGTAGTAGATGTTCTAACTCTAAGTGTAGACGGGGCTCATAGTTCTCGCTCTCGTACAAATTTAAACCAAGGTTCGTGAGAAAATCTGCTCGTTTCGCCCGGGATTTCTTCTTCCAGATACTTTGAATTTTGCTCCCGTGTGCTTTGTAAATATTGGTTAGCAATTGTGTAGAATGTAGTACACTTTGATTGATTGGGGACGGGAGAGCTGTAGTAAATAAGGAGAAGAACTTGTGTATGAGATAAAACATGAAATGGGCAATGTGAAAACCGGGAGTGTGAATTGAGAGAACCTATGCTCACCTATTACCAGTTCCCGTAAAACCTTATAGCGACTCAATATTTTGTTACGAATCTCGTGTATATAGTCTTTGGCGTCTTCGTCTGACAAACAGGGCACTTCTTTGTACACCTTCATGTTTTCCTCTTCGTACATTACTAGTGGCATCCACTGCCGCCTACATAATCGACATTTACAGGGGCGTGCTTCGAGGTAGCTCTCCATGTCTGTAGTTTGGTACAAAGACATGTTGAGTTGTGAAAGTAGCTAGGCTTGAGGATGGCGCAAATATGGTAAGATACGAGCAAACTGATCTTCTTTCCTGTAATATTCTTTGGAGTAGACATTAGCTTGCGGCTCTTATGATGTTGGATTTTCGATTGTGGGTTCGCCAACGATCAAAATATTGCGAGCTCAATGGATATATATATACCTTATAAGAGAAATAGATATATGGTCACAACAACCAATATTTGATAGTCTGAATGTTTTCTCGATTTCAGAATGCTAAATTGAGCCGATTAGTATATGGAAGAGAGTTTGTTTCCCCGCATCTTCCCATAAATTACCATAATGGATTGGTGATCTACTTTCCAAGCCACTTTAACCCCCCATCAATATTACAATACGGTAGCTACTAGTAGATAACATTAGTTGTGGCAGTATTCATATATGGATCGGCATTGACATCCGACAATGTCATAATAACCACTCCCCCTATTGGTGAATAAATCATAAGGCTTATAGTTTTCCAATTACATTGAAATTTTGGAGACAAAAAAACATTCCTTCATCCGCATATCTATGCATTGTGGTTTACAGCACTTTATTGTCTTTACTTGTCTTTAAAATCACAATTCTATCTCCATATAACCTTGAATAATTGCTATTAGCAGTGGAAGTATTTACTTACAGGTCACCAAGTCTAAAGCTCCTCAACCTGGCTAAATTCTATCTCAATTTCACGGCCATCTTCTCCCATCAACCATCTTCTACTATTAAAACTCGAATCCAGGGCGTGTCTCATACACAAATATCAGTGCCCACTACCAATTTCGAAGTCATAAATCATCTCGAATACGAATTAAGCTACTCCCCTAAGCCGCGAAGCCACCTCCAACATAGCCACTCGCACTAATTCTGGGCAGTTCGGAACTAATCTTTATCATGGAGAAGCATCAGAGATCCTGCGATCCTTGTAGATCGCACTTCCGGCCTTTGAACGGTGGTCCTGGGCGGGGGGGTGCCACGGCATCTTCTATAAACGAAGACACAAGGCAGAGAACTTTGGGCGTCGGAGAACGAATCATGAAGCAACAACTCGACTTCCAGGAAATTTATAAGAATCATGCACTAATGGAATTATCCTGGACTCGAAAATCGAAAATCGAAAATCGAGCGAGCTTCAATCTTGAAGGGCTGTGCCAATCGGCTGAGATGGTTCCTCGGAGGATTATATCCCAATGATCTTATGAAGGCGACCTGGACCACGAGTGTGCTGTCGCCAAAATGAAAGGACAGTACGTCGATCTAGTAGTCAATTTCAACCGCTATAAGGCCATCACACTAAACCCGTATCTCAATATGGAGGCATTGGCAGGCCATCCAAATAACCTGCTGGATCTTATGGATGGAAGGGCGAAATATACACCAGATCAATGGGTGCTCCACGATAAAGCAGCATCAGACTTTGCCTTCGATAATGCTCATACGAGGTTCTATCGCCGTGATGATTGGGTGACTATTTCTATGCAGAGTAAAGACTACTGGAAGATGGTCAAGTTTGATGAGTCTGCCGCTCATAGTAAGTGCTACCTTTATTTTGTCAATCACAACAGACATATTGATCCTGTCCCTATATCAATTCATAGCAAATTATTAACGTGTTTGTTTTAGGGCTCGAGATTATCGGCTACCCACGCGCGGTCACAATATTGGAATCACAAAACACCCTCTATTCCCTCCTCGGGGCGCTAGCGAATGAATTGTTTCGTGAAGGGGTAGCAATAGTCGTATCCAGGAGTATACCTCCAGCGCTGCCACCCGTCCGCCAATTCTGTGGCATTTCTTCCCGTTATAACTTCGTCCCAGTCTTTGATATCGACAGGTTGATGGCTGATGCTCAGGGCATGGCAAACCTTGCAACTGAGCATCTGTGGGAGTTACAGACGAGCCCAGATTACATGAGGAGATATATCAACCTAACACGGGGTCCTGAAGATGGTCTGCTTGTATGGATGGACGTGGGTCCTTTCCGTAGTTTTTCAGATTTGGAAAGCGACACCCGCGCTGCATTTCTGTGGGATGCATTCTTACAAGAAGTCGAAGAGTTACAAAAGCTCCATCAGAGGAAGGGTATAGAGAAGCCGGACTTTACACCCGAGTATTCTCAGAAGGTTCGCACATGCGAAATATTTCTTTTGGAAATGAGGGAAGAAGTAGTTGAAAAAATAATGCACGCTATTTCCCAGCGACCTGGATTCCAAGACAAATGGCGGAAAAGAGTATTGAGCGCAGAAGGAAGACCTCGTTCCGTGGAACAGCCATACGGCGACTATTCAAATCGGACCCCTTGTACTTTGCACTAATGAAATTGTTAGAAAGTTGGAGGGGTGCTTCTGGAAACGAATACTATGTGACGGCGGCCCGGTATTTCGACTTCTTGAACACATATCTTGCGAATGCTTCGCCCGCCGAAAAGTCAAGAATCGATGAGAACATGAACAACAAGATTTCGGAGATAAGTCTTATCGATGGACTACTTGCCAATCTCGGAATGTATCGACCTCGTCAAAACAACACTCAATTTCTAGACGTCATCCAGTCGCAGAAGGGAGGTTCGTGGATATTCTTGAAGCAAAGCTACGACTCTAAGATGAAGAGAGGACATATTATCGACCGCCCAGTGCGCTTAAACATACTTCATGAGCAAGCTACATACGTAAAACAACTCGAAAACTCGATCACGACTGGGGAGAAGAATCAGCAATGGTTGGAGGCCTTTGACAAATCTCACGATGCGCTGAAACAATATTGGAAAGCAGCAAGGGATTACGATAGAGCGTTTTTAAAATCGATTGGCATGGAAGCCCAAGATATTGAGAAAGAGATGTTGCGTTTGTCGGCTAATATCCAGCCTGAACATTTGGCCACCCTCGAACGAGAACGAGAGTATGTCCTAGCTCAGATAGGAAGCAAAAAGGTTCAGGAACCAAGTTCCTCAAAATCACTTCGACAATATCCAGATGTTCTCCGGGATCATACAACCGCAGATCAAGAACGGAGGATTATTGTTGATCGAGAAAATACTGCACCCGTCCAACGACATCAACTTCCTTCTGTGTCCATTGACAAAACCGAGCCAAAGAGCATACAAAAGGAATCTACCACCGCAAACCCGCAACAAGGGAACTTTCGGCAGAACCTAGTCGATACATCCAAGGACAATAGGCATATTATTGCCGCAGAAACCTCTCCTCCGCCTGCAACTATATTTACCGCGACGCCTATTATACCAATTTCAGTTGATACATGTGCTTCAAGAGAAGAAGTATCAAGCAGTCCGTCCACCTTAGTTGAGGATACCACCAGTACATTCAAATATCTCGATATATCTAGTATTTTGAAGGTTGAGAAGGTCCCACCGGCTTCTAGTGCAGCGAAGAATGAAGGAGAGACTTTGCTCGACAGTTTGAGTATCAGTATTCCTTCTAAGGATCCAGAAGTAGAGCCCAAGAAGAGAAACTTGAAGTTACAAGGCCGCACGGTGACGAAAACAAAAACCACTTCCAGCCCTCCAAGCAAATCTATCTCGGTCGGTGTCGGCAAGCGACACCTAGACACTCTCCACTCATTGCTTTCCCGTTCCAGGATGGATCGCAAGGGTATCAAATGGGACCCTCTTTGTGCTGCTTTCAAGCAAATTGGCTTGAACTTTAGGGAGGTTACTGGATCTTTGGTTCGCTTTGAACCCACAAAAGATTCTGCATGGGCTGGTAAGCCGGGTGTCACCTTTCATCGTCCACACCCGTCACCATTTATCGAACCGACTGTAGTACAACATATGGGTCGACGAATGAGAAATATGTATGGTTGGGAGGAGAGCACGTTCAAATTGAAGGAGAAGTAAGATTATGATGCTTTAAAGGGCTTAGGGGTTGGAGTTGAGAAAGCAAGACAGATGGAATGGGGGTGATTTGGTGAGCAAGCAGATGTCATTTAAGCAGTGTAATTCTCAGGCACGACAAACCGGGGTTGTTTCCAAGTCTCTATATATAGGACTATAGACAATGTTTCACTTTGATAACTTGATACTATCTGCAATCTTTGAACTACGATTTGAGGATCTGATGTATTAGCTGAGATATGAAAAATGGATTCCAGCATTTGATTTATGAACTGGAAGGTGAAAGATGAATGCTAAAGGCTCGTAATCAAGTGAGGTCTATATTGAAGTGTTTAGTAGACTGCACGGAAGGTTTAATACATTTCTCACTACTCGTATATCCTGTATGGGTGATTCATGCTTCTTCAGACAGCCTGTCACAAAAGGTGGTAGGGCGACTATCTGGTCATTTGTGAGGTCTCTAATCAATGATTTGTTACTTCATAAACATCCATGGTGAATTCATTTATTACTAATACAAAAGCAGACATCTCCTTTCATTTGCCCATCACAGCCACCAACAGCCACAACATCCACTAGCCACAAAAGCCACTCACCACAGCCACCCCCCTCACACCTCACCCGCTAACCCCTATTCCTCAACCCAAAACTCCCCTCATCCCACCCCAGATTGGCCCTCAGCCTGCCCCCATAATGGGCCACCTTATACGAAGGAATTCTAACTGGATCTGGGTGAGGTCTATGGAAGTTGATACTTCCTTTACCTGCCCAGGCAGAGTCTTCCGTTGGCTCGAAACGGACAATGGAGCCGGTGACCTCTCTGGGAGAGAGGCCAGCTTCTGCCAATGCCGAGACAAATGCGTCCCACTTCACGTTCTTCTGATCCATCCTCGAAGAGGACAGAAGGGTCTGGATTGTGTCCAGGGCACGCTTGCCTACGAGTACCAGCCCTTTCTGGGCGGCAGAAGCCACGGAAGGCTTGAGAGGGGCGGTGGTGGTTGGTTCCAGCTTTGGCTGAGATGGGGTCGACGAGGTAATCCGTAGTTCGTCGTGAAGAGAAGCGCCTAATTTGGCGACGGTGTCTGGCATATCATTGCCAGCCACGTTGACCGAGCCAGACCCAGACCCAGACTGGCTGGGAGCACCAGATTCTTGCTTCTTCTTCTTCGATCTCTTGGAAGACTTTGGCTTCTCCTCTGTCGATTCCAAGCCAAAGGACCGCAGAGCTGCTTCTCTGGTCCTTTCGGCCTTCTGCTCCAGGCGTTGCTGCTCAGCCAGGGCTACACCTCGCTGCTCCTCTAATACCTTTAGATGGAGGGGATCACGAGCCGCATTCAAGAACTCGAACTCTTCTTTCGCAACTTCTGCAGTCATTCCGCGGTTTCTAGCTTTCTGTTCTCTGGTGCTTCTAACTTCTTGCCAAAATGTGCTTAGTTGCACATGCAAGGCGTCTGATTCTTCAAGCCACTGCTTGTCCTGGGGACCTTTCGCAGTGGATTGCAAGCTCACCAGTGTGGTGAGGATGCCCTTCTTCCTATGAAGATTGATGATGGAGCCGGTGTATACATTGGCCTGGGCACTGGAGTCTTCCTCCGGAGTCACGGAAACTTTGTTGGCGATGTACACCTCCTTGAGGTGGGTCCATCCGGGATCGGTCTCTCTGCGAAAAACCTCTCCAACGTCGACATGTACCCAGCAGTCTCGATGCATCCCGATGTTTGCGACAAGGCTGTTGATTATAGCGAGTTCTGACAAAGATGATTGAAGTACTTCGTCAACAGCTGCTCTCTCGTCGATAGTAGCCGTAGCAAGATGCTGGTTGAGGTAGTCAAACCGGCGAGATATCTCCGTGTGTGAGCGTGCTCTTTCTTCATATTCGCCTAACTCGCCTATAAGTTCTCTTCCGTTGCTTGACATTTCCATCAGGCATTCTTTCAAGAACGATTTGTCAAGACGTGGAACAATCTGCATTTCATAGACTCCACCTCTAATACCGCGCTGTTGAGGGGGTACCTCATATATCTTTCGATGAACGCCTCTGGCAGAAGCGTCTTTCATCTGCAACAAAAACTCCTCGCAAGATCGTAAGCATCGGAAGTACTTAGTGGTGTTAGAGGAGATTATGGTGAGATCTTGTGGTAGATTAGCATGAAGCCTTTGTAGCTCCTCAACCTGTCGCACCAGTGAGCGCCATAGAAAGGCGAACACCATATCGGTCTCCAAGTATAAAATCGCGTCGGCCAAGTCGATTCTTTTGGAGGTTAATGACTCTTTCTCCCCAATCGACGGATATAACGACCTGACGTAGCTTTGGAAGTAATCTGGGTTTTGCTGGAGCTCCACAGCGTGATCGGCCGAGAGACTAGCCATCGACCGAACGTCTGATACAAGCTTGTCCATATTGAACATAGGCGAGGTTGTATATTGCGTTGTGAATTCCTGGAGATTGGTACCATTAGGCTTTCGAACCACCAAACTTAGCTTTGGATCCGGCTGCTTCTCTTTATCTCGCAATAGCTCATCCACAATCGTATTGAGAGTTTCCCATATATGATGTTGAGCTTCTAGTATGCGTATTGCGCGTGGATAGTACATGGCTCTCAAGGCTGCAAACACAAAAGAATTAGCAACGGGATTCAAGCAACAATGTCCTCGGTATGCCCCAGACTCCAGGGAATAATTGAAGGCATAGTGCTTTGACGCAACAAATCAACTTCGAAGTATAAATCCACTTACAATGCACTTCATGCTCTTCCCATTCGACAATTTTACCATATTCCGCTCCATCCATAACCACACATTTTCTAGAAAAATTAAATATAAAGCACGCACGATGAAAGACTTCATCTGTGGTTGCCTTGTCGTACATGACCCACTGCTCCGGCGTGTATTCAACTCTCCCTAGCAGTAGCCCGATGAGACGGCTTGGGTCAAATGCTAGAGCTTCGACGTTTAAATACGGAGCCAACATAACTAGTCGATAGCGCGGCAATACATCTTCTTCATCCTCAGTCTCAATGTCGGAATCGATTTGTCGCTCGTAATCTTGGTGTTCAAATAGCTCTACTGGCTTAGGAAGGTAACGAAGGTTCCGCAGGAAATTCGCTCGTTGCTCTCTGGTTTTCTTCTTCCAGGAGGCTTGGATTGTGCTCCCATACTTGGTAACAATGTCTCGTAACTTATTATAAGAACTTCTTGTTGACTTCACATTTGCTTCCACTTCTTCGCGAATTTCAGCATCTGTAAGCTCTTCGGCGTCGTTATAAAAGTGTTTGATGTCTTCCATGGTCGTGCCGAGTGGTATGATTTGCGCAAAACAAACCCTGCATTTGCAAGGCAGCTTGTCTATGTGGAAAGTAGTTTTTTCGATAGTAGACTGAGAAGCCATGATGAAGTGGTAATGTGTATTGATGGAGCAGCGATAAATAACAATCCTTCTGGGTATAGACGCAGTTGCTGGCCTAATTAGTCTGTGTTTTAGGGAAGGTAGGCTACTATTTCACTTACTTACTTTACTGTACAGTAGGAAGAATACTCTGTGAACCAAAAACTGATGAAGCAGCGGTAGATAAAGATCCTCCTGGAAAGTAATGCGGTTTCTACCTTAATTAATGGATGCTATGGCAACAAGAGTAATAACAGGGAAAAACTTTTAATTAAGATTAAAAAAATTTGCATTAGATCATAAGATAGGGATATAATAAACCGCTGCCCATCCCGGTTTAGCCCTAGCACCTTATCTGCAATTTAAATATACAACCGTATTCAACTATAACGCCATCTTTTCGTCATATCATCCGTCACCTGCCACCTGATTACAGTAAACCATTCACCGATACCAAGATCACAGATAATCGTTCGTACGGTTTGAATTACCCCTTTCAATATTCCCAGAGAATCTTATAATCGCAAGGGCAATAGAAGTAAACAAGGGTCTTTGGGTTGCAGGCACCGAAGATCAGCAACAGTGACTGTTCACGACTGTCAGGAAATCGGATCATAGTTTCATCTCTGGAGTGAAGATTTCAAACTATGCCTTAGAAAAATAGCCAATTAGCCCGTGGAAAGATAGCCTAACAAGTTCCCAACCACATAGTATATCATAGAACATAAGAATATTCAATGCTCTCAGAATACTAGATAATCGTCATCCGAACAAGATCTCTCCTCGTCCTATCCTACGCTAATTCTCTAGATTTTCTGTTTATCCTACCTCATCCCTCAAAGAAAAGGATAAATCATCCATTCAAAGTATAGACTCAGTCTTATAATTACAATATTTGCCGTTGGATAGGAAATCATATTAGAAGATAACAAAATACTGGATTAATCTTAAATTAGCCCTGAATTAGTTGATTTTTTTTTTTTTCAAAAAAATGTTGTAATCTTATCCTAGCCTAAGCCTCAATTTTTCCTATCCTATCTTACTTCACCATTTTGAATTAAATTTGGCCTATCGTATGATATACTGACGTTGAATCGGAAAGACGCTTAGAGCTTAGCATAAATTGAGTGTTTCAGAATGGCGATAGTGACAGTTATTTACTCATGCTACGAGATGGGGTTAGGCCTATTTATAATTATTTCCCAAGTGCCAGAGTGAGAGGTAAATCATTAGCGATGGAATCCCGGTGGGACTTCCTATCCATTCAGTTTGGATTCGGACCGTCAAGCTACCTATTCGCATACTATGATGAGAGGGGAGGGCGGGATAGAAGGGGGGAACAGAGGGAAGGGGCTGAGCCAGTACACATTGTATCACAAGTTGCCATGTACTAAATAATATACAGAAATACTAATTCGGTTGAGGAATTGGTTATTGAATAGTAATGTTATCTATATGAGGTAATGGAGCTTCGGAATTCCTAAATTGGATGGGACGTCTTCCTTGGATTTCAGGCTAACGCCACATCCCAAAGGACTATTGGGCAATAAACATAGAGCCTGATCAGATCAGACGGTCCAGTGCTTCCATTATCCCATCCTAGCCTAGCCTAGAACCTAGGCAAGGAATACGTCATAAAAAATGATAGGAATGGAGGGGCTAGGAGAGGTATAACAAATACAGGAAAGCAAGGGCTAGGAGAAGGGGGAGGAAACCTAGCAAAAGGAAGGCTAGGCCAGTTAGGCATATCAAGCTTTTATTTGTTTAATTTTTCATCCTTATTAAAAGTGGCAATGGGTAATAAGATGGGTAGGTAGGTAAGTCCAGATATAGATAGGTGGAATTAGTGGAGGTGTTGTATTATGGTTTCATATGATTGTATTGCTTATATTCTAAGGATCCAACTCTCAGCGTGCCTCCATATGTGTTCTCTCTCGTCTATGCACCTTTTAGCCCTAATAGTCCTTGCCCTGCATATCCTGGCTGTTCTGCCTTAACTCTGAGGAAGCAATATATGTAACAGCAGGTAGATTCAAAAAGATATACTCTAATAAAAATAGCCAATATCAATATTAACTACCTTCTTAAGTTCTCCCAGACTAGTCTGTATCAACCTTGGGTAAGGAAGACGTCGTGAAAAGTTTAGGAAAGGAAGGGCTAGGCCAAGGCAAGGCTACGATGGGGGAAGCTAGACTGCGAGAATTAGAGCCCTGATTCAGACCACGTTTCTCGCCCTCTTCAAATCCCACCGATAAAAAGAGTGATCAAATATCTTACATGCAAAAACTCGTAACAGCCTCCCTGTAGCTGAAGCCTCGAGTGTGTAGACCGTAGAGTAGAACAGTAGGCATTCACCATACCAATAGATCAGATCCTCGCTCCTAGTCTACACGAATACTGCTCACTAGTTATCCAGTGTAACAAATCCTGCAGTAAACATCGAAATCAAAGCGCCCACATGTGCCTAATTCAGGATACAAGCAGACAGGATCGCAGCACTACCTCAACTCAAATCCTATCTACTTTATTCAAGAGCGGCACCAAGGGACCGTCATATCCAACACAGCCACGAAGCAGAAAAGCAAACAAGGCTCTACGACTGCATAGTAATTCAACAATACTACGGCATAAAAGTACGGCTCTTACCTAGCCTGCCCGCCCTACCTCTTCTACTCAAACCACCTCTAGAGTCTAGACTTTAACTACTCCAATCCTACTTGTCATATTCCGAATCAAGACACCTAATAGCCGCTAAACTAACGCGCCAGTAAAGCAAGGAAGGTAAAGTCTTTTAATTTCAGATACAACAATATTACGGATACTACGAAACCAAAGTACTGCTCCTCTCCACCCTGCCTATCCTACATAAATCGACTTCTACACAACTACTCAAGCTCCGCCCATTATACATAAGGAAAGCGCCAAATAGCCTTCAAATCCAGTATGTCGGCACCGCAGACGGGGAAAGAATATTCTGGGGTCGAAAACAGTGGCAGAATACAGACACCACGCCACTAGATTACGGCTCTTACCTCCCCAACTTACTCTAGCTACCCTAATCAGGCCCAATTGTACGTTACTGCTACTCAAATCCTACTAGCAATACACAAAAAAAGCACCGTAACGATAATCCAGCCGGCAACTCATAGTAAGGCACACAACTTCCCAAAGCTCCAACTTGTCACGTCCCCAAAACGCATCTGCTAACACAAAGAACTGCGACCACAGATGTCCCCTTGATGGAAACCGCACAGCAATGGCAAACTACCTGAAACCACTAGACCTAAACTCGATTCCTTCCTATCCTGCTTAAGTTATACCCATTATCTACAGAAAAAGCACTAGCCCGCTAGCAGCTCCAGCGCAACAGCAACATAGCAATCAATCAATATTTTCGACATTCGAACTCTCGAATCTATACAGCATGTCACGAAACACATATTGAAAAGCGTGGAGGGAACGGGATGGGATGGGGGCGGACACCAGCAGCAAATAAATTGAACAAATCACTAAAAACATGTCGAATGCATACTAAGACCGCGGAATAACGAATTGGTAACAGCAAGGTAGCACAAAAGCGACTAGAAGAGCACCAGTTTGCCTCGAGGCTTCAAAGTTCGGACTGCGAAAAGGAGGGGAGTCTAGCACAACAGTAAAAGAATCTGCATCTCCAAACTACAGTATTGCGAATCGAGCATGTCACAAAACCATAAAAGGGAGGGGGAAGTCCAGCATAGCATATGAATCAAGCCAGATCTTCGAATTTCAAGATTTAGCCTGCGGACGTTATAAAACTTGGAAACGGGCAGGCTAGCAGAACGAAAACCCACAGAAAATCCACCTACAGATCCAAGCTTTCAAATGGCTATGTAGACTCTAAATCCTTTTAATGGATGCTAATTTACTACTACAGATATTAAGAGACTAGCTCTCCTGCCTCCCTGATGCATACACGAGAGAGAAGCTCAAACACCCGCTTCAAACCTCAAAGCACCGAATGCAGATGTTATGAATCTCAACAGGGAAGAAGGCTGATTAGCACATCAGAAGAAGGAGTAAACCCTCCAAATATCAAGCTTTTGAATAGCTCCATGACCTTACATCCTTCATCTATTAGAATAATGCTAATCTACTCTACGAATATCAAGAAATTAGATTATCTACCTACTTAGCATATATGCACGAAACGAGAACGAAAGAAACAAAGATACCCATCACAAGTATACTGCACAATGGAGACCTAAACGAGAACCCCGAATAGCCTTACGAATAGCCTTGCGCATACTTAATATCTACAAGAACACAAAATGAAACAAGAAGAGGGAGGAGGACCCGAGCATAACAGAAAGCTGAAGGAGAACTTCGAAAACTATTAAGAATCAAATACCCTTCCAATTATCCTTGAGTATAGTTGAGGCAGGTAACATTTCCTCATACTACCGATCGACTCTTTCCAAATCCCTGGCAGCTTTCAGCGTCAATGGACGGTGGATTAGATTCCCTCTCCCCCTTGTGAGTGATTGGTTTGGCGGGTTGGGCTACACGTTGAGCTTCAAGTCCAGCAGCTGCAGGTCGGCCTACATATTATCTTCCTTCTACCTGATAGTTTGAGTAGGTGAACTCATTCAATTCTCTTTTGGAAATAATACTCATGGTCAGAATTATTGAAAGATTTTTGAATAACTGTGCCCCATCCATTCATTTTGATTCACATGTGGAAGGCTTACAACTAAATATAGCTCATAGAAACGGTCAAATACCACCGTCTTCCTGGATGTTTATTCATTGTGAAAACTCGACCCACTCTTGTCACACACCAGGAGAAAGATTTCCTTTGTGCTTTTAATACCTGGATCACACCACACAAAAATAGCATCGGAAATTTTTGAATAAAGAAAGCATATATTGCTACTCTATTTAGCTTTTTTTCTCTCAAAACACTTCAATTCGATGAAATATCTGCAGCTTTTCGATACTGACGCTAACCTTACGACTTCAATCCTCCGCCATGAATTTGCATCCTGACAACTCCCAAGAAAGTATACGTACCCTCCGAAAGATGTGAAGCAAACGATCTGTGCCAACAAAGAAAAATCACTTAGCCAGATAAAGAACCTCGCGTCATAGCTCAAGTCTTGAACTAAAAATATCTCACAGGGTTCACCCCGATAAACCTAAGAATGCAAATTCGAATGCTACAGACCATCTCCGAATACGATGATCACCCTGACAATTCCGCAGATCGAGGTAACGACAAAGAAGCTGGGGATGTATACCCCCTCTCGGCAGACGAATTGATGGAATTCCAAATCGGATTACACAAGTTACAAAATGCTAGGAAGTGGTTCAACAAGATAATTGGAAGGGGCAGAATCCTATCAGAAGAGTTTTGGTTCGGCAGTCATATGGCAGCAAAGGCTAAAGAGCTAGGGTATACAGAAAGTCCTCCTCCACGAGAAAGAAAGCTGCGAGCTTAGGCGATATGGAGCTTTGGGCTAAAACTAAGGTAAGGTCGGCTCGTACTCCCATTGGATCCGGAGACTTTCTTCTAGTTCTACATCAGGACTATTATTTGTAATAATGAATATCTATTTATGCCATCACACGTTCTAAAAAAGGTTACCAGTTTTACTGGGTATACACTCAAAATATCTTACTACATCAACGCGTAGGTATGTATTTGCCTCTTGGAAACGGAACCCTAGCGTGACGAGATCATGCCAATGTCTAGAAATAAATGAACTGACTGACTGACCAGGTTATCACTCAGACAAGGAAGGCGCAACCAGGCATGACAAATATAGCACAATGACACACGATGAAGGGCGAATCCAACCCTAGAGGGTATTTCTGAGGATGTTGCTTCAAAAATAGCCATGGCACAAATGAAAGCCAGGGAATGCAAATGCTTTGCTTCAATAAAGGGCTGCGGATTGTATCATTGTACGAGCAAATAAATGATTCTATTCTTTGGTGTGATTCATATACCGAGTCTGTCATGAAGAATTATCATATACAGACCTTGCCTCCCATACCCCAAAGCATAAAAGGGCGCCCGGTTCCCCCTCTCTGCCAACAATTTACAACATTACAATCGACTCCAAGATTAGCAAGCAACACACCTTGATATATAACCCAGCAAGTCTTGAAAGTTCATTCTTTATTCGTGAGCAGGCAAGGTTTTTCAAGCATCGAAGCATTCTCATTACACTCTAAAACTATTCAACAGCCAAATTACCAGCCAGCTTACTACCATGAGTCCCAATCACAGCGAAGATTCATCTCCCAACATGGAAAGAGGAGACACCAATCTCCCATACGGCAAGCATTCGGACGAAATAGATTGGCCTGAGGATCAGAAAGTAAATATCAAGATCCAAAACAACCACAATACAGAGACGTGTTCTGACTAAAGGTGTATAATAGAATACAAGCACGGCCAAAAAGCCTTCAGAAACTCGTTCGGATCCCATCGACACCGATATGACTTTTTCTGGGCTTCAGAGGGCACTAGATATCAAGCTGTCGAAGAGACCTACACCTCGTATTACTCGAACTTCTTCGAAGATAGAGGGCGACCCGACGAGAAAAAATGGGCCTCTTGTATCATCGGGTACTGGGGCAGAGGGTAAAGATCCTGCCAGTGAACATGAGACTGGGAGTTCTGGAAATAAAGGTGGTGCAAGTTAAGAGTAGATACGCATGTTGTTCAATATTTCGATCAATAGATTGACCAACACGAAGTCGTTAATAATCCCCCTATGGATATCTATTTGAGAACTCATGTAACTAGAAAGTTCAACTCATCATACAATTTACACTCGTTTACAAAATTACATCTTATGTTCAAGTACTAGAATATTAAGAGCATGGTTTACAAGAATAAGAGCACATTGTTTCATTACACCAGAGCAGGCAAGGCTTACCAGTAAAAGGCTATTCTCATGAAGTGGCAATGCCAACCCTCATATCTAGTGCTGAGCCTTGACGATAAGGCTATTGGCGATGGGGCTACTGAAAAACGGCTACTGGGGGAAAGGCTTATCAATACTCTCTCACTAATTCTATTCAAACAATTTCAAAACTTCACCCATCCCCACCAACAATTCCCCCCAACAAACTTACAACAAACAAAACAGGAAATCAACATCTACAAACTACAAACACTCACATCCCCAACACGAGCATCTCATCCCCCTCATAAAAAGTCAAAACCCTCCAAGATTTCTCCCTTCAATCCTCTCACATCTCCCATTCCTATCTCCCACTAAACTCAAACAGCACCCCAAGCCCTCCCCCTATGTTCCTCATGCGGACACAAACCCTGATACTCCACATCCCACTGATGTCTAACTCTTAGCCGACAACGACGACGACCCTGCAATGTTGGTCTCTGTACTGTGTTATAAGATTCTGCACATCTGATTATTTGATGCCATTCGTGATAGTGTTGGCACCAGTGACTGGCGTAGTATCTACGGTGGAAGAGGATTGTGCACATTTTGGCTTTGGTTTTGGGGGGGTTTTGATGGGTTTTTGTGATTTTAATGGTTATGGATTTGTGATTTTGAGTATGTGTTGCTGGTGAGTATGTGATTGTGATGATGGGTATGTGGTTTTGAGTATGTGGAGAAGAAGAAGAAATCATATTTCTAGGAAAATCAGGAGGTAGGTATTCGCTGTGGAGGGTATTGTTCGACTGAACAGGTTGTTTTTCGATATAACATCTTCATCGTATATTCGAATTCTATAGCAAATGGAAGATTCGAAAAATACATGTTCCATCGCTGTTCAATGTGCCGGGCTGATATAATCCTATATCTCCATAAGATATTAGAATTATATATCAGGTTTAAACCTCGAAAATACATGTCCTGTATATGTTCAGTACGCCACATCTGACAAATTTACTCATTTTGATATCAAAACAGTAGCGCATATAGATCATGGTATAGCACCTTGTGAATCCAACGTTGATTTTACAGCCAGGATTCTGACATGTCAAGAGAACATGATGGAAGTTATGTTTCATGTTCTTCTATTTTCCCTTCGTACAATACATGTTCATACTACTAATAAACATTGTTCCCAGATTAATGAGTAATACTCATCACAGCATTCTAGTAATTCTACTCTTCGTAGAGAAGTTGTTCTTGTAGGTTGAGTGACTCCAACTAGACCTCTTCGATGACTCCATTTTGAGATGGAATGTTTTTACCATTCTATTCCACGAAGTACAAATATCAAGTTGCTTGAAGTGAAGTGAATATGTTCAAAGTGAATGATATCATCCTAGTTAAGGAATACAAAACTTCTAGGACTTCTAAAGTTCAACTATACTAATGATGTCTATAAAGAGCCTTCGGAAATCACCAAGTCATTAACTTATAATAGTAAGTGGGAATAGGTGGGAAGAGCAAATATTCTAGCCCAGAACAGAACATGAAGTGTATTAATATTCCGTATGCTGTGGACTTACAGGTTTGTAATGATTTACCAGCAAAAGGCACTAATATCAAGAGAATGAATCAAGTCCGACACCGTAGTGAATATGAAAGCTTTTACTAATGGTCTTCTCAAAATAAGTCTGATTTCTACTCTATCCTCCTTCCAAAACCCTAACAGCCAACGAAATTTGAAGATCATGCATACTCCAACCTCTCCTCCGTCCACCCAGGCTGCAAATAACCCGCATCAAAAATCGGTTCAAAACTACTAGCAAAAACCCCCTTCACCGTCCACCCAACCTCAACACCCATTTCACCCTGCTCATCCTGTCTCCAAACACTTAATCCCAATACATTATCACCATCATAATTCAAGATTCCCGGCGGCACTGGAAACTCAACTTGGTTTCCTATCCATGGATTAAATCTTCCGTATTGGTATCCGTTTACGAAGAGTAATACACGTAGTGGTGCGTTGGATGGTGTGGCGTTTAGGGTGAAGGAGATTGCTACGTCGAGACCGGTTGGGATGGCTAGTGGGATTGTGGTTCGGTAGAATGTTACGCCTGCGGATGAGGGGAGACTGCTTGGTGATGAGTTTGTCCAGGTACTGGAGTCGAAACCAGGTAGATGCCATCCCACTCGTTCGGCGTAGAGACCACCTTCAGAAAGTATACCTCGCACGGGGTCGATAGCTGTATCTGGTTTGCCGGCTGTGCCAGTTACTTTCCAGGAGGTGAAGTTCTTTGGAGACGAGGCAATCAAAGTAGCATTGGTGATACCGCGAGGGTTGAGCGCTTCTGACGTTTCATCGTGTCCGGAATTGTCTTGAAGGACGAGAAGAATATTGGTAGAGTTTGAATTAACTGATGCATTTCCAAACGAAAATATAACAGATCCGGTGTCGGGATAGGCGGCACCCAAGTACGAGCCGACGAAATCCCCGTTCAGCCATACGCTATAACCAAAGGCGCTACCTCCAATTATCGAAAGATAGATGCCGCTTGCTGAACCTTCAAACCGACCTCGCCAAAGATGGTTGCCAACGTGGTAGCCGTAGTCGTCGATGTACAACACGGGAAGAGTCTCTGGTTCGGTGGGATTGGATGTGTTCATGTGGTTGGCATCTACCCACCAGCTGTCATCATAAGTGGTTAGGCGTTCGGGTAGACTATCGTTGGACTTCCAGCCAGTTATGGCCGGTAGAGATATGGAGTCGAGAGTTGGACCAGCGATATCTGCAACAAAGCTACCGTAGCTTGTTTTCTCTGTTGAAAGAGTATTGTTATTCCAGGTAACTGTGGTCACTGATTCTGAAGGAAATGCCTCGATTGTGGTTGTAGTTCCATTATTGTCCCCCGTTAGAATTAATGTAGTACCGTCTGCCGAGTATGCTACACTGCGTACCAAATTGGGACCTACAACAAACACACTTTCATTTGCTGGACTGAAAGGGTCGGCAACTAGAACCGGTACCCAAAACTTATATGCATACGACCTATCCATAACAAGAATGGTAAGTCCGTCATCAAAACTTAATACACTCATGCCTTCAGATTGCGAAATGGTCACGAGGAGATCATCGTCTTGTTGATAGAATCCGACCGAAGAGCAACCCTGACAGCTCGTGACATTGCCAGATTTTGCGCCTACAACAACAAATTCCCCAGCTTCACCAGTTGGCATCCATAATGCAAGGATATCTTGGCCATCAATGATGGAATGTGATAAAACCTCCGTGGTAGAATACAACAATGAATGAGAACCGAAATCGAAGTCAGTAACAAGGATCTTGGACTGGAATCCGTTCAAAACGATGGGATCAGCGTATTGAGGAATTGTGAAAACACCTTTCGAGGTATTAGCATTAATTTTGAATTCTTCCCTAGTACCAGATGTCGAATCTTGGTGTATTGTAACATAGAACCCTGCATTGGTGGTCGGATTGCGAAGTTCTGAGTAAGAAACGGCAGCATTGGTGCTAGCAGTCTGATTCGTCCCGATTCTATCTGTAGCCGTCAAGTCTCTTGCAACACGAAGGAAATGGCCCAGTAGTTTCGTCTCGGCATATTTTTCATTAATCATTCTACTCTCAGAGATCGGACTTGAATAATCATAACTTGTTGCCACTACTGGAGCGGCCAACCACTATATATAGACAAGGTCAGTAAATATAACGCTCGTTTTACCAACGTCTGCACTGAATCATTACCTGACGGCTTCAACAAATTTTATTCAATAGCTCAGCTTTTTCGAGAAAATGAAAACTTGAAATGTGCTTGATGAATTGTTGCACTTATTGGCGTTTGAAATTTGGAGTTTAAGTGAGAAAGAGTGAAACTTACACCCCAGTTTGTACCACCATATAACATATAGAGACTCATTGCAGTAACTCTCTGTCCAACATTATTACGATAAAACAAATTTGCGAAATCCGCACCATTATCCTCCGGACAACCACCTTCAGGTCCACCCCAAGGATTGAAACTACCCCCTTGGAACTCAGGCAAGAAGCTGGGCTGTGTGGGCGAAATCTCGGAGAAATGGTCATAATAATCGATAACCTGGTATGCCACATATGCTCCATTTACAGAGTCACATGCTGTTAAATTACACGTCCAACATGCGGGATAGCTGTCGAGTCCGTATATATCCACGGAACCATACCCATCATAGAAATCCTTCGACCATGAGTCTGAATTCAGATTTGGATCATTGGCTTGAAAAGGAATAGTGATTCCTTGCGCACGTGCTGATGCTTCCAAAGCCTCCATATACTCGTCAGAGGACGGATTTGGTATCTTGTTCGCCGGAGTGCCACTCCATTGTGATCCAAGTTCATTTTCAATCTGGTACGTTATTACATTTCCTCCGTTCGTCAATTGATATGGAGCGACAATCTTAGAAATTGTCTCCCAAAATGGTGTCCAGGCTTGTGTATATCGTGTATCGTTGTTTCGTAATGCACCATAAGCTCCGGTGGTTAGCCATAATGGGAATGCCCCAGCATTGGATTCTGCGTTCACATAAGGACCAGGTCTGAAGACAACGTACATACCCAGCTCCTTGGCGAGATCGAATAGTTTAGTAAAATCGTGCGCGGCATTTTCGAAATCGAGGGTATCCGGATTGGGATTGTGAAAGTACCAATGTGAGTAGAGAGCAAATGTATTAAAGCCAGCAGCCTTTATTTTTTGCAGAATATCCACCCATAGTTCTGGAACAGGTATGCGCCAATAATGAAGCTCCCCTGACCAAAGGAAAAAGCGTTCTCCATTAACGATTAAACTATAATGATCCCATTCAATTTGAGTTGTCAGGCCATTGTTATGAGTTGGCCATGTGCTATTTTGAGCTAGGCACGCATTGAAGGACAATAACCATAAAAATATGGTTCGGAAGAACATGATTCAGTGAAAAGAACTATGGGTGAGAGCTGATAGAAAATAACATCTACCGGGAAGGAACAGAAAAGAGAAGGGTGCTTGGCTATACATATTTAAAGACGATGGAAGTGAATGACTTCATCTTCCCCGCTCAGAATAAGAGCCTTTGCCGTTTAGACACAGAATTATATTAAAATATTGCATAATGCTAACTCAAACCATGTTGGACTATCCAATTGAAGGGTAGAAATCGGACGGTGCTGTCCCGAAGTGGATCATAATTGAATATTCTCTCTGTATGTATCCAACGCAAGACGGTATAAACCACAGGGATAATACAATAGACGTTGTTTCCTTGTTGTTGCTTATACGAGTAGAAGAGATATAAGAGATCTTTCCCCGCAAAATTACGGATGAATTTGAAGTAGTTTTTCCACCCAATCGGCGCCAGTATTTATTTATTTATGGTTTCACATGCTTATATAATATAATATAATGACTAATCAAGCTGTCAAAAAGTGGATCAATTAACCAGCCTTAAAAGCCTTATAATTGAGGCAATAATAAATAAATAAATACAAGGTTGAATTGGGAAGTGGGTGTTGTGAAGAAAAAAGGAAAGGTGCAGAAATTACCAACCACTTTCTTCATTTTCTCACTACCACAAATAACTTCCCTACTCTACTGGTCTGTGCATCCCCATCTTCATAATCATAACAACAAACCTCACGCATAATTTGATTTTTATTTCTTTTTCCTCATTGCTTGCACTTTATCTTATTGTCTCTCTCTCTCTCTCGCTCTTTATATTATATCAACACTCAATACTGATTACGAACTGATTACGAGCCTCCCCTCAATATACCTCTTCAAAATCTTGAGGTTTCCCATACAAATAGCCTCAGGCCCCTTAAGCTGATATCTAGAAGGAGCAAAGTAAGAATGTCAAAATCTTAAAGCGGCGATAAGAACCTTGTGGTATCCTCTTTTAGACGCGAAGGGAAATCAACCTCATAAATCGCGTACGATTACAAGGGACGGGCGGCTACAACAGGACATGATTTCTTCAACCTCTTTCCTTACATTATTGCAGATATCTATTATTGTTTTGGTCTTTGCGAATACCCGTCGATACTTCAGTTGATCGTTTTGTTTTATTTTCTGAAACCTCTCCTTATAATCATTTTCTTTCCACAAGCCTTCTAGTTTGAATTGCTGGCAATCTCTCAACTTTCAATTTCGGTGTGGGCTCTGTTGTTTACGCCGTGTCATGAAGTCTAGGAATTGGTTGTTAATCCAAATATCATGAATTTGATAAAATACGTTTTGTAGTTGGAGCAGATATAAAACCTGGGGGTGGTGTATCAGATCCAAGGCCTGCCCTGCCCTGAAATCCGCCATCAATCATGGCTCCATCTCCGCTACCCGGTAGCAAATCACGCTTTCCCGGTGGCGGTGCACGTGGTGCAAATAATAGCACAAATCATGGAGGAGCTAAACCCCAAGAATTTTATGACCTTTGTAGCGACTCAGATGATTCTGAAAAGATTAATAAATCCAAAAGCGCACCGAAGGCTTCTCAACCAGCTCCTGATCCTGACCAACGGATTATTGTTAATCTTACGAAGGTTGATCTTACGGAGGATCCGGATGATGAGCCTGCTGTACCACCTCCATCCAAGCCATCACAAACGGCTCGCACAGGCGCCTTTCAAATTGGAAGCAGCGTCAGGGGCTTAAATCGACCACCCACAAGTGAACCACTTGCACCCGAACCACCTTCGGTCAAATCTAATGCCAATGCCCCGAAACAGGGAACTGCTCGGAAAACAGCAATAGTTTCTCAACATTCGAGGAGGAGTTCTAAACCAGCATCAACCGCTTCATCCGCTTCACATACTTCAGAAAACCCCCCCACCCGAAAGCCTTTGCCCACTAGTTCGGGGAATGCTATTAAAGTTAATCTTAGTAGTCATTCCAAACCCGCATCAGGTCCGAAATCTCCCATTCTCCCGCCTAAGAAGAGTACCACTCTTTCTCAGGTCCATACTGTAAAACCCAATGATGCCGGTCCAACGAACGCACCGCAGCCTAAGCAGATTGACAAACAAGTTTCCATTACAACACCTTCGAATTCTCGTCGATCAGATCATACCATAACACAAAACGGTGGTTCTCCAATCATCAAAGAATCTCCAAAAAGCCCAGCCTTATTCATTACTTCACCGATCATCAGGGAATCACCAAAGTCTCCACAGATAACTCAAAGCAGTTCGACAAGCAATAGGCCAATTTTAAGTGGCTCTAAGAAATTATTTCGGGGTGGAGGATTTGACGCGCGTTGGGGAGGCGAAGACCGAGTGCGCAGCGAAGAGAGAAAGCAAAAGCAAACCGTGGTTCAAGAAGGGATTAATACAGTTGCAAACGATCCGAAAAGCGCCCCTGATTTAGATCAACCTGGTAAAGCCAACAATTCATCACGTGCAGGGTCCTTTTCTCAAAAAATTTCGCTTGATACAAATGTCAAAAGTAGATCGCCTGTCGACGCAACAAGGTCGTCTCAGGCATCATCTATTGGTTCCAACTCGCCGTTAATCCAGCGAATCCAAGAGCGAAAGAAAGGACAACAACGGTTGGAGGCTATATCAAGAGAAACCTCTCCAGTCCATCAAACACTTAAGAAGCTCCCTGTTAAAGAAATTAAAGAAAGGCTTAAATCTCTTCATGACTTAATGATAGAAGATTTAGGCGAAGAGGTTTACTATCCTCTTGCAACAACGAGGAATTTAATAAGAAGAAATACGGATCTAGACGATGATGAAAGCCCTTTCTCATCTATGAAGGACTTACAGAGCTCTGATGACGCGCCAGGAAAAATCAAGTGGGACAGATGTGTAAGGTACGCTTTCTATACACATTAGTACTTTATTAATAATTTTTAGTTTGGTAAAAAGAAAAGCTCAACTTATCTTCCGGTGAAGGTCCATGAGGTTGACGGAATTGAACGCGTCCCCAAATTTAATAGTCACACCAATGTTATAAGAAACCACCTCGTTGTTGATAACGAAAAATTGAAATTCATTCCATTAGTCGAAGGACATGGAGGAGATGAAGACGTAGATGCTTTTGTCAAGGAATTGACTGAGGCTTATCAGGTCCAAGAGGTTCATGCGCGGAGAATGGAAGAAATCTCACAAATCAGAACGTATCTGACTCTTTTGTTCCGAGATCGAGATATGCCGTGCGACGAGTTTCTGCTTATTCAATATCTTTTGGGTCTAAAAGATAGCGATCTTCCATTTGATTCCCGAGAGAAAAAGGCTGCTATAAAAGCGCTCGGTGGGCGTCTCTCCCCTGAACAAGAACTCATTGCAAAGACCTTTACGAGTGCTTTCGAAGACGAATTTGATATCGATCTCGAGGATGTACTATTGTCAAAGGCTAAGCTCAGAGAAATTCTAGAACCAAGCCATAATAATTCACGAAACGGCGCAGAAAAGTTCGCCAACCCTTCTGCTGACCGATTAGGGACAGTTGCAGAATTTGAGTGTTTGATATGCCATACTATGTGCTGTCCAACCCACGGTGAATACAACCGTGTAAAGGTCCAAAAGGGTTACGATTCCGACGACTCTGTCGAATCTGATAAGACTGATGATTCTGATCATGAAACGATAAAGTCGGAATATGAATACACCTGGCAGCGGCTCACAATGGAATGCGATGACACACTTCGACGCCACCTCGTACGGGAACAAAAAAATGAAGAAGCTTGGAATCCGGAGAATGCGAACGACGACTCAGGCGAGCCTTGTGGTAAGTCTTGTTATAAAGTACGTCCGCCCGCTACTTTCGAATGGTCGAACGAAGACATTGCCACGTTGGAAAATATGCTTGTGGCACTCAAGCCAGAACCTGTCCTCTCTTGCAAACTTGCCATCATTCTTCATAAACCATGCATTGAGGTTTGGGCTAAAATTATTGCCTCCGGACCGCGTCATGCACATAATTATGCTACGGGTAGAAATGTTCGACCGTACTGGTATGATCCAAAGCACAAAGCGCTTATTCGCGACTGGGATGACCACACCCAAGCACATCTTCACCAGGAGCGTCCCCAAGCTGTTCCATGTCATCACGAAGGGCCATGCCAGCAAGACTGTCCTTGCGTTGAGAATGACCTCCTTTGCGAAACAATATGTGCCTGCCCCGACGACTGCGCCCGTCGCTTCACAGGCTGCTCATGCCACGCCCTCGGTCTTGCTTGTGTCTCAGGTTCGTGCATTTGCGTAAGTTTGAATCGAGAGTGCGGCCCGCTCTGCATCTCCTGTGGTGCAATCGACCGTATCGATTACGAAAAGCGCTATGACGATGATTTGTTCAAGACTGGTTGCCAAAACATTGCAATTCAACGAGGCGTCTCAAAGCAACTTATTGTTGGAGAGTCACTCCTCGAGGGTGTGGGATTTGGACTTTTCGCTGGGGAACCTATCAAAAAGGGCGAATTTCTCAGTGAGTATACAGGCGAAGTAATTAGTTCAGCGGAAGCCGAGCGTCGAGGTTTGATCTATGATCGGAAATACTTGAGTTTTCTGTTCAATTTAAATAAAGAATGGGTGGTAGATGCTGCAAAATACGGCAATAAGACTAGATTTATCAATCACGCGGCGACCGAGGAGGATGGATTAAACTGCGGAGCTAAGATTCTGTGGGTCAATGGAGAACATAGAATCAAATTCACGGCATCTAAAGACATTGAGATTGGTGAGGAGCTATTCTTCGATTATGGGAAAGAATTTCATGCCCTGTGCAAGCAAGACGCGATACCCAAGGAAGCTAAAAAAGATGGCAAAAGGAAAGGCGTAGTACAGGGTGAGGAAGCTTTGGAGGTTCTAGACGGACTAGCAGGAAAGAGATTAAGGCGGCAGAAAGTTCGGGAAATGGTAGAAAGCAGTAATGAAAAACATGAAACGAAGAGGGGAAGACCTTCAGGATCATTAGGGAAGACTTCAAAGAAAATGGGAAATGTACCGAAGGTACTTGGTGGTGAGGTCGGTAATTCAGCTAAATCGGCATATCAGAGTCAGAATAATGGTGATACGGATACGGATATGGATATGGAGGGTGATATTATGGATGAGGAAATTGATATTGGGGTTGGGAATGGGTTGGGAATGGATAGTGAGGAAGATGATTCGACTTTTTTGCCGAGGGATTTGGATGCTGATGGGGATGCGGAGATGCTGGATAGGGATGTGAGGAAGGTGAGGAGGAGAAGAGGAAAGGGTAAGATGCCGGCTAGATATGGTCAATAGTTTGTATGAAGTATCTATTGTGCAGAAACTGAGGATTGGTAGTGAAAGAAAGAAAGAAAGAAAGAAAGAAAGAAAGAAAGAAAGGGAAGGGGGCCATAATTTGTGACACGATGCCCGATTTGCAGGAAGCGTAAACGACGGCAATTTTCAATATTCCGTGGTTTGTGTTTCTTGTGTGTGTTTTTAGGTGATTAGGTCTTGGTGTATTATATGTCTATATAGATAGCATGGAAATAAGGAAGGAAGCATGGAAGGGATAATTGGAGCGAGCGATGACTTTGAGAAGATAATTAGTGGGGTGGATAATTGGAATTTTTTGATTGGTACATAGGGTGTTGGGGTGGTGAGATTGGTGCAATAGTAGGTAGTATAGTGGTAGATTCGAAAGTATATGTTGATATCATATGGCTTTCTTAATCGTTTTTGTAATTTTTGGATTTATAAGTGTTTGGTTTGTAATTGTAATTGTTGGTTGGGCCTTATTAGATGATAGCTGTCGTATACCACCTAAACTCTATATATACACATGGACCCGGTGGACTGGACATTTAAGAATTTGGATTGCAAGGTTTGGAGAATTCGGAATAATCTATTCTCGCTGAATGAACGTGATACTTGTGATCAATTATAAAGACGGTAATGGCTATATCCTCCATGATGAATAAGATGCCGACGTAAACACTCATAGTCATAAACACGATGATGTTCATCCAACCTACTCAATCAATCTTACTACAGATAGGCAAATGATTTACCATCCACCCAGTTACAAGCTAGCTCTACCGTATTACGGCTATTACGCAAGAGGAGCTTATCGATGCATGCTCAAGTATCTCTCCCGATTTGGATTCAAGTTTCAACGGACCCCAAGTAACTTCCATCGATATCAAAAACCAATTCCACTATCTATTGTCGAAAACTCACTAATCATGATGTATGCATGATCAGAACTCCTCCCAATGAAGGTATAAATGAGAGTAATATATATATAAGATATGAATATAACGATGAACT
Organism: Rutstroemia sydowiana; assembly: GCA_000812895.1. NCBI lineage: Eukaryota > Fungi > Ascomycota > Leotiomycetes > Helotiales > Rutstroemiaceae > Rutstroemia > Rutstroemia sydowiana. Next base: position 80,694 of record JWJB01009998.1, on the reverse strand, counting down.
AGCCGTTTGAGGGAATCCAATTGATAATGGGAATGGAATGAGATACATGAATAGGACTTTTGAGCATGGGAAAACACTTTTCTTTGATATCTTGAAGAAGTATGATAGTATGTATAGATACAGATGACGGATTTAGGGGTTCGGATGGCTTCAGGGTGAGATGAGAAGAGGATACAATGGAGAGGATAAAGAAATGAAGGAGTTGGGATTCGGGCGCTTGTGCTTGAGATTTAAGGGGCGGTATGTATTACAACAATACTATAAACAAAGGAATTCAGAAATGGGTTTGGATCTCTGCTTGGATATTGCCCCATCAATATGACTTGGATACTATACTCAACGGAAAAAGGGTGTTTACTAATGATTTGGACTTTCTACTTAAGTAATATCTTGGGTTTGGAATATCGAAGTAATAAATATCATAGTGATTCCCTTCCCTGCGTAAGTACTTAAAATCACCCACCAAATCTATTCCCCTCAATCTAAACACTCAAACAACATCTCCATATTCCCAAGTATCCTAATACAAATACCGACTCACTCACTACCTCTCAAATAACACCCGCACCGACACTTCCTCCATATACTCCACATACATATACACCAATGCCAAGAATTCATCAAAAGCCCCCAGATAGAATTTACTGATGGAGAAAGATGGTGATCAAAGTAAAGATTATCTGCAAGTGATGCTTTCAGAAACGATAGAATAGCTTGCCTGTTGACAATTGTGTCATCGTTTTGATATACAATCTGCTCAAATCTCTTCTACCTACCTACCTAGATACAAATATGTTCTTCAATGCTTGGTGTCTGTTTCCCTCTCGGGAAGAACAATAGAAGCGCATGTGATGGTTAAGTAGATGAGCAGGAGTTGTACAACGATAGCCAGCCAAGGGATTCAATCAATCATATCTTAAATAGATTAATAATATGGAGGTGAGTAACGATGCTGTTATGATTAGTGTTGCCCAACTTTAACGCAGTAAGAGCATGATCCAGACTTGTAACTCAAAAAAAATTGGAGAGTGTGATTCTGTGATTCATTATTTCTTAGATATCTGGACAACATGTTCATCGTTATTAGATCATCAAAACTATGGCCAACAATATGCAACCCTCTTTATGCTCCTAAGAACTTTTCTACAATCTTACTAAACTCCACAGGTCTCTCCACCATCGGCAAATGTCCTGCCCCTTCTATGATTTCACAATCAGCTCCCTTGCCATAATTAGCAGCCATATCCTTCATTGTCTTTGGTAGCACGCCATCCTGTGCCCCTGCAACAAACAGTCCTTTTACAGATCCTGTCTTCATCTGTTCCCTCACATCATACTCATAGAGGGCCTTAACACCCTTCTCAAACCCATCCAAGCTATTTTCTTCCACCATCTTCTTGACTTCGTCAAATCTCCCCTTCAGCTCTGCATCCGCATAATTCGATTCTACAAACCACCTTCTTGTAGTAATTTCCGCGAGCTCGCTCCCAACAATCTTCTCCCCGCTGTCTTTCAATGTAGCTTGTTCCGCAGTCGCCATGGCAACACGGTCGTCCCATGCCTTGGGGTTCGACGGCGGTGCAAATGGATTGGTATCGCAGGAGATAAAAGAATCAATACGAGAAGGATATTTGAGAGCGGTATTAAGCACGGTTATACCACCTAGAGAAACACCAATCAGGCAGGCTACCTTGGGAACACGGAGAGTATTGAGGATACTGATGATATCTGAAGCGAGAAGGTCGATGTTAACAGGTTGAGAGCCTGAGGCGGAGGTGCGTCCACGGGAGTTGTAGCGAAGAATGCGGTAGGTTTTGAAGTTGGAGGGTGAGGAGAGGAATTGGCTTGTAAATGGGGCCCAGATTGGGTGAGCAACGAGAATTGAATTGGTGAGAATGATCAGCGGGGCGTTAGGGGATGGGGAGCCTTCGAGTCGATAAGATAGATCTACGCCATCGGAAGTTGTGATGTATGATTCTATTGCGCCGCCTGGGGCCAAGGTGTTAGGCCCGGTGCTTGTCTTCTCGTCAATTGACTTCCAATTTGTATTGTATGAGGTCGAAAAGTTCGAGATATCGCGGGGTGCTGCCCCAAATGTGTAGTATAAATCATACGTTCTTCTCTTCTTCGATTTCATAGCTTTCTCCATAATCTTCTTGCTCCATTCTGTCGAAATTGCGGCTTGGTATTCTGGTCCTGATGCGCCATTATTTGGTGCATACTCGTGAATGATCAAATATTCTTTTCCTTCCTTCCCATTCAGAATACTGCTCGTAACAAAACGCCTAGACCTCCTCCATCCAGGCACCTTTGCCAACATCGGGATGTGCTCCTCATCTGACCATTTATTAAATTCCTCCTCCATCTCCTCGTGCACTTCTGTTGTCGCAGCAATCATTATGTTTCCTTCTTCATACCCAATATCGTCAACCTTTCTGTACCCGTCCATCTCCTGGCCACTAAGGTAATCGAAAAGCTTCCGGTCAACCTTTATTTGTGCCATCGTTTGTTTCTCGCGCTCAGTCTTGACTTCTGGTCCCCGCAGACGCAGATACGTGTCGGTGTTCATGGCCGCCATGTCGGTTACATCGTATATTGCCATCCATTCTGGGTGCGAAGCAGATGTGGGACTGGAGGAAGAGATATCGGTTGCCCGGTAGCGGAAGCCGTTATTAACAAACGGGAGACGGAGTCGAAGAGGGCCATGCTCATTGTTGTACCAATCGTGGAATTGGGCTTCTGGGAGCGACTCTTGTGGTTGCATGGTAACATACAGGATTCCAGGAGTGGGTGCCATGTTTGCTGTAGATAGCGATTAGTGATTCTGGTGATTTGGATGACTGTCGTGATCTGAAGGATATGTGCTCTGTGTAAGGGAATTTGTCGAATAACCTGATGGGTGGTTAGATGAGGAGAGTTGTTGATGAGTTTAGTTCAAAATAGGTGAAATAGCTTGGATCCGAGGGCAGAAGGCTTAACCGTCACCATTGTGAATCGGCCATACTTGCCCCGCCATCCTTGAACTCCCCGCCATACTCCAAATTCTGGGAGGAGTTGCGGTTAAGAAATCGGTAGCTATCGGAATTATCCCCTGCTTTTCATTTTTGTAAGGTCACTCAGGTGGGGAAATAACATAAAGTACACCAGGGATAAGAATCAAAATGGTCGCTTATTCAGCAAAGATCCAGCACCAGTATCACAAGAACTCACCAAATTATTTTTTTCGGTCCCGAAATCATACCTGGTACGGCACGCACAAAGCTCTACGAAGTTTTACCACTAGTAATGTTGACAGAGATCTATGCAATGAGAAGCGCAAAGATGTCTAATCATCATTACATATTTACTCAAATCTATATATATTTATCTAATTCTCTATTAATCATACCAAATAGCATTCATACCAAATCCAGGTTCAGGGATATCAAGTCGCGCAACCCTGCAAAGGAACTCCTTATGCCATCTATAAATCTCAATTCCCCCATCTTGATCATCTGTCAAGGCTAGCCATTCATCACTCCAAGGACAAGGACTAACAGCGTTGGAATGTCCTCCGCTTGTAGGTGTAGGGTTTAGACAAATTTGTCTCTCAATGTTTCCTTCGGGTCCGAGTTTGAACACAGCAATGTAGCCGGTAACTTTGAAGTCGTTTGATCGAGAGGTTGCAAACAAGTATTTCCCGCTATGAGAAATAAATACTACATCAGAACGGTAAAGTTTGAGGTTTGATACCCCTATTCAAATTGGTTAATGATCATTTGAGAAAGTCCAACGGATCCGGAGCAAAGGAAATCCATACCTGGAGGGACCAAAGGGTACGTAATTTGTGTAAAAACTGGCAGATGTGTTTCCTCATCAATAGTATATACAGCGAGGTTATTTCCAGCTTCGTTTAGAGCATAGAGATACTTTCCGCTTGGATGTATCTCTACCCATCTTGGATGATCTCCGGCCTTTGGCGCATCGACGCTCCCAACCAATGTAAGTAGACCAGTCTCGCTGTCCTTCTTATGTGTCCATACTTTATTTCCCCACATATCAGCAGAATATAAATATTCTTCTTCGGCATCGAAAACCATTCCATGAATCGCGGACTCCGGGCTATACTCATAATTCTGGATATTCTTCTCCAGTGCTCCATTCTTATCGACCGAAAAGACGTTTCCATATCCTGCGTGCTCATAGAATGGATTGCCATAAACGTTATATGGTGCTTTCTTGGCCGCCAAGACAAATATCGCTCTCGTTCTCGTGTCTACTTTCGTTGCAGAGGCTGTCGATGGTAATTAGGATACATGTGAAATATTCCGACCCTGGTATAATACGTACGATCTCCTCCCATAGGATGAGAAGTAACATGCGCGATCTCGGATGGACTTGCGACAGAATGACTAGACCATTTCTTCATCGAAGCTCCATATATATTCTTCTTCGAATGCTACCAAAAGGATACACATATCAGCACTAGTAGATGAGTTTCGTCCAATATTGACTGACTTACATCAAATGTCATCCAAGATATCGGCTCATCTTCTGGGATTGAAGTTCTCTTGACCAATTTCAAAGTTAAAGCTTCGTCATCGAATTGAATTGTAAAGATAGCTCCTGGTGGGGTCCATGTCCCTACCATCAAATGATGAAGCATTCTTCCTTTGCGATTACTATTCAATTGAAATAATGAACGCTTTAAAGAAACAAATCGAGAAAGATGATTCCGATTGAAAAACATACAATGAAAAATATCTATCGCAGGGAAAATTGCTTGATAGGTTGATTACTTGATTACACGTAAATACATAGATATAACTTCAAACGCCGAAACTAACTTCAAGAATGAAGAGCTCGTATCGTTCAATATAGTGGGCAAAAGTGATAACACTGGATACAATCCACTCATGCAACATCATCACCCCTGGATTTACTTGTTTTTGATTACCGTTGGCGGGGGCCGACCTGGTTGATACTGCCCAGTACCCAAATAAATACCTATGACTTTGCGATTATATTTTTAAAGTGCGGGGCAACAATCCGGGGACAGCAATCACAGCACAGGATATCTAGTAACTATAAATCCGGCAAAAGACTTTTCCGCTCACTACAATTCTTAAGTTTCAAAAACTCTGGTCCCCACACAACCGGAATACAAGTGAGTACTGGTACTGGTAATCAAATCATATGAAGTGAAAAGTAAGCAAATGAACTTCTTTACAAAATTCACCGGTACATATTGGTTTTCATAATTCTGGGGAACAAATCAAATAAAACCCATTACTCGTATGATACTGTAATTATAACAGTTAAAGAAAGTTCTAAAACATCTTTTATCGAATGATTATCGTGGGAAAATATACTCCCGGTGTTTCTAATGACAATCAACTCCGAAATACAGTTGGTTGCTAGCTGGTTTGTACTCAAAGTAAGAGCCGGCTAATTTACCGTCATACCAATTCGTATGGCAATGGAGGGGTTCATCGGTGTTGCTACCGTATATGCTATGTGCCATATTGGAATTCAGTACGAAGGTATAATGGGGATGCTTGTCAATCCCATTACAATGTACGGTTGAGGTGAATCTGACAAATGTATATATATACCAAGTCTCATTCCCCCGCAGTAAGTTCATTTCTATCACCTCATACTGATATCTCATTAAATCCATCACCACTATTATCCCTTTCACATCAATAATAACAACTTCTTAACCTTACCCCACCACCAAAATCAAATAAAATGTCGACAGAACAAACAAAAACCGCCACCCCCGGGCAAAGTAGATTTGACCCAACATTCACCACAAATGTCATTAATGCAATTGGTCCTAAGACCGACCCTCGTTCGAGGCAACTTATGGGATCCCTCATTCAACATATTCACGATTTCGCACGAGAGAATGAACTCACTATCGACGAATGGTTGACAGGTGTAAACTTCGTCAACACTATCGGCCAAATTTCCACTCCAGTCCGAAATGAAGGTCACCGAGTTTGCGATGTTCTCGGCCTTGAATCGTAAGTGCTGCTAGCATGAGAACCTTCTCTTTTCCATTCTAACATTCTTTGCAGAGTTGTGGATGAAATCGCACACGCTATTTTCAGCGAGTCGGGCGAAGCCCCTACATCTTCCTCGATTCTAGGACCCTTCTGGAGTCCCAATGCACCATTCCGACCACTCGGCGGTAGCATCATGCAAGACCCCGTTCCTGCAAACGGCCAAATCACATTAATGCACGGAACCGTCACCGATCTGATAACCAAGAAGCCAATCCAAAATGCAGTTGTTGATATCTGGCAAGCGTCTGCGAACGGAAAATACGATTTCCAAGATCCAGAAAATCAAACCGATAACAACCTGAGAGGAAAGTTCAAGACAGACGAGAATGGGCAATACCACTTTTACTGTCTACACCCAACTGCTTACTCTCTGCCGACCGATGGACCAGCGGGTGTTCTGTTGAATTTACTTGATCGTCACCCAATGAGACCGGCTCATATCCACTTGATGGTAAGTTCTAATAATACCTTCCTGAATTGGCGCACAGAAAATAACGAAGTATACCACAGATCTCCAACGAAGCATATACACCTGTGACCACCCAAATCTACCCCAGCGACGACCCATACCTCATTAACGATACCGTCTTTGCCGTCAAGCCCGATCTCGTCGTTGACTTCAAGCCCCGTGCAGACGACCCCAAAGCCACATTAGATCTCGAATACAATATTATTTTGGCACCAAAGGGAATGAAAACTAGAGATTAGTCGGCCTCCACAATCTGAATTGTGAACGTCAGTACGCGCATGGGCCGATTGGGGCGAGCGAAAAGAAAGAAGCTGAACAGCACAAACTATTAATAGTTTATAGAGATGATAATTCTATACTTTCTAGGAAGGAGAGTGGAATGGTGTTTATAGTCGCGGGTCTTGATGGGTATGGCGTTTCTTTTGATAGCGTTTATATCTAGATATTTTGGAAATGAGAATTCTTCTTTCGATCCCACTTGCTCTTTCTCGACTTCATGCGCAAAAAATTCGACTGTTGTCAATAACGTGTCCCATTAAATCCTGATGTAACCGTTGCATGGCCAGGGAGCATTATCTAGAAACTGTCAGGTCACCCGTTCAAAGTTAAAAATCTAAGTTTCGGGGCTATGAGAACCACAGTTCATCGGAACATCCTCGTTTTTGTAACTTTTTGATTCGGTTTAAATAAACTTTTGTAATAAAAGGTTCGTACTGGTATTGGAAAGGGTATCATCGCCGACACCCCATTTCACAAATCCAGCTTTATCGTTTTCAACACAAATTTGACATGTACAAGGTACCACATATAATTTGTTTATTGCATATTTAATTTCACAATCATGATGATTTACAGCAAATTAATCATTTCAGTAATATTTTTCCAAAAAAAAGTCTATATTTCAGTTCGCTCCTACCTTACCTTTCACTCGGTAAAAATAACAAAGGAAACAACCCACCTATCTGCGATCTTGCTTCCTGTTGGCAGGCTCACATGATCAAGCAGCACCCTTTCGACTTGTCTGCTTCCCACTCACTTTTGATTACGCATTGATTGCATAGAAAATTTCTTACGATCTTGTTCTCGGAGAGACCAGGACAGTTCTCCGGATGGACTCCTGTGCTTCGCTGTGAGGCGCAACGGCGGTAATCTTTCTCGATTGTGGTGTGTCCGCAAGCGCGGTAGTGGCAAACGTATTTGATGCACATTTTGAGTTTTTTGGATGTGTTTTGTGTTTATGAGTTGGGTTGATGGTGGGAATGGAGAGAGGGTTGGGAATTGGCAAGGGGTATTTATGGTGGATATGGAGTGGCTGTTTGGGCGTTGTTTGGATGTTGTTGTTGCGAGGGATCTTGGGATGTGATTGTTCTGAGCATTGTATTAGAGGTTTGTAGGTTCATTGTTCAGTCCTAATCTTTTCGAGGATTGGTAAATTACATGATCGTCAACTTTATCACTACATCAAATCCCATCTGCCTAGAATGACATATACTTGGTGATAGGTCGTCACAGTAGGCGGAATGTGCGAATTGATTAGAGCAGAAATCTCACAATTACCAAACATGCTCTGAACAATACATCCTGTACTGTGTACAGTAGTCTAATCGACTTTACCTAACGATCACAGTATGGCGGGTATATGTACGTACGGCCGTTAAAGGGAAATCACAGTATGGCCAACATAGATACGTACGGCAATTAAAGTCACCCACTCTTATAAATACCTCGCACCCCTCGCCGACAACAGATATCAATCAATCTACCTTCTTCGTCGCATACTTCTTGATCATCAAGTCAAAACTCGTGCAAACGACATACTTGATCATCAAGTCAAAACAAAACAAGCAACACAAACCATGAACTTCATGAAGTTCCTTCTCGTCCTTGCATCTGCAAGCATCGCAAGCGCTATAAATCCATTCATCATCGATAAAGCGAATAGTTCAGCTCACTTCGCTACTCTCATGGACTGCACCTGGAGCATTCACGACTACTTCGCCTGCTCCGTCATGAACGCAGTCACTGTCAATCCACGACGTGCCGGGAAAGACTTCCAAGCAATTCATGTCGGCGAAACTGTACCCTCGCGTCTGCTTCTACCAGACAAGCATGTGAGGATATTCACGCATTGTATAAAAGCTGCACATCGAGAGCACTTTAAGTGTGGGCTGATTAGTATCGATTTTGTGAGTGAAGAGATGGAGGAGTTTGAGAAGAATATTAAGCTGGTTATTGTTGGGGTGTAGTCGATGGAGGGATTTTTGGTGAATGCCAGGCACAGAGTATCATAGAAGGTGGTGTAAACTACGGGGTTTCCCCTTTGCACTTTTCACTAGAGTTTTGTTTTGAGGTCGTCGATTGTGTTGGCACATTGCAATCATATCATATACAAACCAAAGTACAACCAACCAATGCCAACTTCATTCTGAATCAAGTGTAAAATCTTCTGTAGCGCCGGTTGCATGTTGTGTGAATTGTGACGAAGGTGCAACTCAGAACCTCGAGTGTAATAGTTTCATGTCTTGACCACCTCCCATAACTAATTCGAATTATACCAACGGGTCCTTAGATGTTTCATTCTGAGTAATCGTGGCCAGCGATCGGTATTCCGCGACTTTTCAGATATATATACATAGTCTGATATACAAGCCAACTTATTAAACCACATGAAGTGAACATCGAGTCTGCAACAACCATAGACAAAGAAACTCGAGGCTATTAATAGAAAAGTTAAAAGCACACTCCTAAACTGTTGTTCCAGTTGCTCTTTGTCCCTAGATTTGACACACAGCCCTTGTTATACTTAACTTCCCATTCTAAATGTAGAACACAAAATATACTAGCAGGCTAACACTTGCTCAACTTCAATTGTAAAGCCGCCAAAGATATCCCCGATCTTTGGTAACATAGGAACAGCCAACCTTCGATATCCAGTTCCAAGTCAGGCACAAGATCAATTGTCATCCGAAGTACAGGCATTTTTGCCATCAGACGAGCGACCAAACAGACAAAAAGAAGCACTTTTAAATGTCTCGAAGAGATCGAAACAATAGGGACACTTCGGTATTCAATAGAAACATGGTAAAAACAATAGGATACCAAAAATAACATCATTTCATTCAGCACCTCATATTTCATCATATCAATTCAATTTTTCACATCTTCCAATCATAATTATAATAAAATCTTTTTTTACTTATTTATGTATTATCAATCTATCTCAACAACAATCTTCAAAGCACACTAAAACCAGTATACAACTCTTTTTATAACTAAATTTTTAAACTTAGTTATAAAAAGAGTTGTAAATACGCCTTCCTCGCTGCGCGCTCGCTATCAACCAAGCATTGATTGCATGGTCGATTTTTGCTGATCTCTATGATTATTATGTCCGGGCAGTCATTGGGGTCGAATCCTGTGCTTTTCTGAAGCTCGCAGCGGCTGCGCTCAGTCTCGATTGTGTGCCCGCAGGCTTTGTAATGGCATTTGACTTTGATGCACATTTTGAGTGTTGAGAGTGGTTTGTCTGTGTGTGAAGGTGGATGGGTTGGTTGGTTGGTTGTGGGGAATGGATAATTAGTTGGGAATTGGGAGGGGTTTTTATAGAGGTAATGAGGTTGCTGTTTAGGGGTTGTTTGTGGGATGTTTAGGGGTGAGAAGGTGGCCAAGGTGTCACTTTGTTCTGTTTAGGGGTTGTTTGGGGGATGTTTAGGGGTGGGAAGGTGTCCAAGGTCTCACTTTGTTCTGTATAGGAATAGAGACAGCCAGGCACAGCCTAAATATATTATAGTGAAGCAGAGAACTTACTACACTGTACAGTGAATAATTTGAGAGATAGTGAGAAGGAATCTAGAGCAAAGGAGACAAAGACTACAAACCCAGATCTATCTAGGTATTTTGTGAAAATGGAATGAGTATGGTTGGACAAAACATCATAAGTAGTAAGTAACAGCCGGTGCTACCACCGTTGAATGGAATTGTAAGTTAAGCTTATTACTGTACCTCCATGGCACCGAGGATTTTATTTGAAAAACAGCAGATTCTTTAGCAAGACCTTCCATCGTTTTATAAATTGGAGAGGAAGAGAACCCAATAGCAATTGTACCAACTAATAATAGGAAAGGATAGCTTCCAGTATGTCATCTAGATCTCAAAGCCGCTGATATTGAGATCGTTCATTTGCCATTGGAGATTTTACAATGTGCTGACTTGTCAATTTTGTAGTTCTAATCAGCAACAATAACGGCAAGTCAAGCATTATGGGCAAGGAGTCTTCAAGGTAATGTCTCTATAGATAGAAAAGCTTTCCAGTTAAGTCGTCTTTTGAGGGGCGACTTTAGTTATTCGCAACATACATCGGACGATATGACATCTAATGAGCGAAATACGCTTGTAGATGGCTATCACACCATCGGATGGTCTGTTCCGGTAAATCTGAGCTCGCTAAATCCTCTTTGGGTAGTTATCATAGCATCCATATCTAGCATAAATAGGAATGACGTTCATTTGCTGCGATGACCAACCGTTCAATCAGCGGGCCTTCAAGCATTCGTGGATGTGAAAGCATTGTGTACTACTTGATGTATTAAACGATCTCGACAGTTGAAATCAATTACGTGAAGATCTGATTCCCTGCAACCGCTGGCTCCCCAGCTATTAACACAATGGCTTGCTGCGGCGGAGCAATGCTTCGAGATCCCAATATCGCAAAATTTGTAAAAAGCTATTCTAGGATGTAGGTCAGAACAGTCATAATATGTCTCAGTTTCTCTCCCGGCGAACGCATGACTGCTTTAAGTTACTCGGCATATGCACAACGGCAAAACAACACTCCTATCAAGGTATACGCCTAGATGATATAAATTATGGTTCCGGCCTATTTCAGTACGCTTCTAGTCCCAATTCCCAAGGTAGTATGAACATACACGCGAGGATTTCAAATATACACCATCGCAAGTCCAGGCAGAAGCGAAGCACTGAGAACTCGGGAAGGCGTTTGGAGCAGAGCATTTTGGATGACACCATCTCAATTAAATGCGAACCGTACCCGCCAAGGCTCTATATCTGGGGGAGCAGCCGGCTCCTCTGGCACTTTCAATTTCGGCTCGAGTTCATCCTTTAAGAATCCCGTCAATCTTGGCTCACATTCATCCTCCAACGATTCCTTCAATTTGGGCCAGCCACCGCCATAAAGCTCTTTGAAATATTTGATTTGCCACTGCAATTCCCCATTTACCGGCTTCTCCCATGATATCACATGCAAATCGGTAATCAAATATACAGAAAAGGGAGTTACAATCAGGTTGTGTGGTTTCTCCAAAATTTAGGCTTTTTTTCAAATCAAATGAGGAAAGTAGTATGCTTCTGCATATATCGTGTGTGCAAGTTAGGGGCACAAAAGGCAGCATGTGGAAAATGAAAGAAAATCACCGAAGAAGATTTCACCAGAATCTAGTGATGAAGTCCTGTATGCAAAATTCAATCCGAGGCATCATTTGGAAAGAATTTCCTACTTTTTATACCTATTCCTCCTTGTTTAGCTTTCGCTTTCTTTTGGTGTTTAGCTACCTAGGACCTAACACATACTATGTCAGCTCAAATGAAGAGTAGAAATGTCCATGACAAGATGACTGATATCCAATGTTGCGCTCGGTAATGTCTCATCCTCAATATCTACCGGATGCCTCATACCAACCAGTAGTTTATAATCTCGATGCACAAGACTCGGTATGCTCATATAGCTCTCCTGTTTTAATTGTCTTAAATCATTATGTGGTACAAGAATAATGCATGTTGCAAAATTCGAATAGTCAAGTAATGGCTGGACATTCAAATGTACCGCTACTAAATGAAGCCCACGATCAATAGGAATGGAGTGCATAGCAAAAAAGGCACAAATTAGCTTTCATACCGAATACATCCAATAAACACTCGCCTTCCTCCCCAGTTCCATTATGTATTAGATAGGTGACAAGATATTACTATTGTAAATCTAAATCAATTCGTTCATAGGCTAGGTGCTGTTATAAAGCACATGCTCAAATTGACCCATCCCATCTTCCTTTCAATACTGAAAGCGCCGTCTCTTAGGTAGAAACCTAGGTTTTCCTAATACTATCTTTCCTACATGCCACGGCCTATCAAATGGTTGAGGAAGTATTAATTTATATATAGAAATGTAGTCGCCCGTCTGATTCCCAAGCTTGATTCCGGCGATACCTAGATTCCTCATTAGGATATTAGTCCCCAAAGATTGCCGATTGCCTGGTTTCTACCCTAGCCTCGATCGTGAATTTCAATTAACTATTGAAGTTTCGAAATCTCCTAATTATTGAAAACAAATCCTCGCTTTCGAGATTGCCTCCATCAGCCAAAATCCCATGATAATAATTCACTATAATAATTTAGCGAACCCTGAAATCAGGAGCTGGGTTCCGAACCGGTGCCTAATTCTTGAATTGGATATCCGGTGGTTCGAGGTATCGTAAGCCTTACAGGGAAGGTGTAATTCCATCTCCACGGAGGGATTCACTCCCTGTTAACATTCTATATGCTATGGGGCACAGTCGTCATTTTGACTGTTATCTGGAATCAATTGGTTGATATAAGACTTACGATCATGACTCCATGAAAAAATATCCGCCGTTGCCTGTTTCGGGATTTATGCTATGGTTTGAGTTGATTAATATGTGAGGTAGATGGATAGATGGTAATCAAGCTACTACAGGTATGGCATTACAATCAATTTTAGTATAGTGTATCGGCAAATCGCGATTTGGATGGTGAAGAGATGGGTAATGAGTACTAAGGCCCATTCTCTTAAGAACTATGCCCCAGGGTTTCGATCCTGAAGGGGATGTTCATATGGTCCCCGAGTCCCTAACAGGCGATGATAGGCGACTATTCAAGCTTCTGATAGCATTTGAAAAGCAATCGGGCTTCTCTACAACGTCGAGTATTGCAAGCAAACTGAATAATTTCTCCAAGGTTTATTTCTGATCTAGCATCTTGAAGCTTTGAATACTACTTTAACATGAATATCGTACGATGTTTTCTGAACAGAGGCAGTGCATGCTATTCACTCATTCCCTACCAGGCTTCAAATCGTGGCTGATTGACGACCAGATCTCAGTATTGTGAACTCATTTGAATCATTCGCCCTGCAATTCCAATATCCCCCAGGGACAGTTGGAATTTTTAGTAGTATCTCAAGCTATCTTATATCTCGATACGATATTATTATTACATTCGCAGATGTAACTCTAGCTATATCAAGCTCGTGTTTCCTGTTTTGAACCTTGCAAAAGATCTATTGCTATCGATTACAACCTTCTGTGAAGCTTTCGTGCGACCATGATCTCATCCAGGTGCGAAATAAGTCTGTGTTCACTTGCAGTAGAAGGAGTGATCGCATCAGACCGGCATTTATTGTGTCTATCGATTACCAAAATACAATGTAGATATTTGATTTGGAATTATATACGAATTATAAGAAAGGTGTTTCTAAAACAGGTGGTGCGTAACTAATCTGCGTGGATTTGTGTCGCTGTTGCAGAGGAATAGTTCTTACTAGTTTCCTGCAAACGTCTTACTATCCTATTGATTGGTATTAGGCGGGCCTCTCGTTGGTGGAAGTCTATCGTTGGATCTGTAATGCGGCGGCACTCATTCACACCCATTCACCTTGGGAGGTTTGCGCCATCAAGCTTTTTCTAACACACAGCATTTAAATAGTAAGAGGGGGTATATTGAAGCCGAGAGTTTCTCACTGAGGCTTAAAATTTGGGATCCTAATGGGATTTACTTCAGAAACTAGCAACATAGTAGGCAGAAACCATTGCATGCAATATAGTGGTAGCCGCTTTGAGTTGCTCTTCTTATTAGATGTGTACTGGTGCAATGGCTGGAACTCAGTCATGGGAAATTGATATATGATAATTGGCGACAATGGGCCCAGATTATGATACCGGGTTTAGTAATTAGTCAACTAGGTATTCATTCTGTATCATTATGAATCATTCATGCCAACCTTCTTTACTCAAAGCTATCCATTATGTTTTTGACATTATCTGAAATATTTCTAGGACCCTGAAGCTGAAGAAATCTGACGAAAGCTTCGGTGATCGCTTACTCTTTCGGTAAGGTAATGTCGAAGCCGGTACAAGTGAATTTCCGTAGCATATTTGATCAAATCCCGCTCCGATCCTAGAGCCCACAAGGCGGAGCGCAAGGCCGAGAACATCGTCATATTGTTGTACAGAGATTGCTGAGTTCCGGTGGCTTGATGTAAAGCCAGCATCCAAATCCTACAATTGAAGCGGTAGGTACGACTGGAAGACCGTTGGCTGCCAAAAGAATTTCTTGTATCACCACGAAACGCGGGGTATTCCCAAAGGAGTGAAACTTCCTGAAGTAACAAATGATCGACCAAAATGGGTTCACACCTTCTTCTCCAGTTCTGCATGGAAGTAAGATTGACTATGTTTAGCAATGTGGGTAGTGTTCTATTATTAAACCTCCCGTTGTCAAATCGTGGTTAGATCTTATAAACCACGCGGGTTTTGCCCCATTCTAGAAAGATTTCGACGATTAAGATGCTTACGTATGGAGCAATATAGGTAAGATCAGCCTCATGATACTGTATACTATAGATTAACTTATTGGCGATATGATAGGGGCATCGTAAACTAAGTATCTTCCTAGATGTCTTTTGACCGCTAACCTATTATATTTCGTTCATTTGTTGGCTTGCAGCGCTAAATATTAGACTGACTTACAAATCACTCAGTAATAAATATCCCGAATGTTTCTTAAATAGCCGTACTCTTCCAGTCTGTAATTGCGAGCATTGAATGAAAAAGATTTGAGCATTTAAATCTGGGCCACCTTTTTTTATGACTTGTGATTAAACATCACTCCTGTGATCAACTCCACAGATATTATTGATATTATTGATATTGAATATATATGTACGGGTGCGAGGTGTTTTGGATGATCCTGCTGCCTTCATTGCAGATTCTAGTACTTTTGCAAACTTCTGTGTGTGGGTCTAATCAAACTAATGTACATATGCAGGTTCGATGAGAGGGGAAGAGTCGTGAGGTAATCCATCATCAATCTGCTCAAATTGTGATCATTCGACATATCAACCAGGCTAGATCTATTTTTGTATTTGTCGAGTCTATTTATGATTAAATTATGAATACAACTTCTTGCTGTACCACTTATGGACCATTTACTTTCTTTTCTCAATTGCTTCTGATATAACATCTTAGAACGGTATTATCAAACATTGGGGTCAATAGCTTACGGTATTTTAACATTCAGGAGCATAATTAAGCTTATTGCCACAACCGGGATGTCGACGGTGCATACAGAGTCGTAGTTCATAGAATTTCATTGCTTATTGGATTAGCACCTCTTTAAGTAAAACCAGTAGACGTGAGTGTAACCCCAGGATGGATGCTTGTAATAGGCAGGTACGAAACCCCTGTGGTAGGATTCAACGATATTGAGACTTGTAAACTGCCAAATCGATAACACAAGCTCACGGTGACTTCATGATATGGAAACAAATTAAAGATATTCCCGCGAGGCAACTTGATGCATAAATCCACACCGAACTGCAAAATGTAACGATATTTAGTGTGGCTAATGAAACGGAAAGGAACTGAGAATGCTTACATCCCCTTGTAAATGGAATGCAGCTCACTAAGTAACTAGCCGGGTTATGCAGTGTAATACGGGCTAATTATCCTCCACCCCATAAATACATTTAATTGGTCGAAGGACGACAAATTCGACTTGATTGGAAAGTTTAAAAAACCTGGAGATTTATAGAAGTCGGATTTCCCAATGAGATAAATGATATTGCAACCGGGTAACTTTTTTAAACACCTCTGTAACAATTCAACTGTAAGCCAGATATTACCCCCTCCACACTGTTACATTGTCAACTGTCATTGCAACTGCAAGCCTAGGTCTTATTCACAAGTCTCCTTGCCCTCCTTGCCCTACCTTTATATTGCAGCACGATGACCACTGCTAGATGTTGTCCAATGGTTAGTAGAGCTCTATATTTAAAATTGTATGATTAGTCAACAGCGATTTCTATATTGAGGTGCATGCTGGGTAGAGGCACGTACACTGATTCCGTGTCAGGC
Source organism: Rutstroemia sydowiana (assembly GCA_000812895.1). Lineage (NCBI taxonomy): Eukaryota > Fungi > Ascomycota > Leotiomycetes > Helotiales > Rutstroemiaceae > Rutstroemia > Rutstroemia sydowiana. The sequence continues at coordinate 64,012 of JWJB01009998.1, read as the reverse complement.
ATGTAGATGGATGAAGATAGATTCCCCATCATGACAACATAACATATGACTAATAAAGTATTCTGGTGAGAAACGGAGCTTTTAGGATACAGACCTTATGTTGTGTTACAAATTCCTGCTAGATCCTGACTGAATTTTGGTCCAGGTCGATTCAGAACACATTCTGCTCTGGAACGGTTCTCCGCATAGTACTGTACACTTGTCCTTCAATATTGTTCATAACAGTAGGATTCAGGGATCTGGGTGATTTCCGATGTGGGTACCTCTTTAGTGGAATCGTACGGCCGTATCGATAGTCAGGTTCCATTTCAGTGTCTAGAATGACGAATTCTGGTTTTCACGGCCTAGCGGGGAAGCCGATATTAATTCGCTACGATGGACCTGATGTGGATGTAGGAATATAGCGTAGAAGATAACCTAGAGTTGTGCGATTGTGAATGGAAGAAGTACATGGAATGGACATAGAAATACAGTAGCTAATCAGATTATTACCGCGGTAGTATACAACCGTATTTGCTCCCATAGAATTTTATACCATCTAATGCCTCTTGTTACAAATCCGAGGGATAAGATACTTAATCGAGATTAGTGTAGCTTGGCCTTTCGGTGAAATTTTCTTACATTATTATTTAATCCCATCAATTATCTAGAATTATTCGGCTTCAAGGGGAAGAGGTGGGGGATGGTGAAGTTCTGCCTGTCAATTGAACCACCCCAGTAGCTTAATATTAACATGATTCCCGTTGCGATGAACGAAATTCAAGAGCTGACTTCTGCTTCGCCTTCTTTGCATGATATATTAACGGGTATGTTCGAGCCCATTATGAGCTGAATGCAAACCGGATTTATATAAACCTTTTATTCTCGACAATCAAAAGGTACATCCAGATCTCGAACTATTCGTACTGTTAAATCCGACACCCTACATCACAGATTGATACCAGTTTCCACAATTCGCAATAAGAACTGGCTAGTCGACTTCAGTCTCACTCAACAACGTAAACGAGTACGCCGAGTACCAAAGCTGTATGCACACCCTTGCTCGTCCATTTGACGTTCTTTTGTTGAAGATGCTGGAGGCCGCTTCAAAATCCGTGGTAAAGAAAGAGATTCCAAAAAGAACACGGGCTTTCAGTACAAGAGCAAAAACTGGTTGTAAAACTTGCAAGTGAGTCTGACATCGAAAGTTCCGTCTTGTCTATTGCCCTCCTACCTTCCCCAGAACGATCTTTTGGCTGTGGGTTAAGTCTTTATGTCAAATTCCGAACACTGTTCCCTTTCCTTATTGGATTCCAATCAGCCACAGCAAGAACTCCGATGGGATATCTACAAAACCCACGAATAATGTTCAGGAGTTTGTATTATTGCCTTTATGCTCAACATACAGTCCTCTCTCTGATGGGCAGCAGAAACTAATCTTAAATCCAGAGTCCGCCATGTTAAGTGCGATGAAGGGCGACCTGGGTGTAGAAAGTGCTCTCAAACGGGTAGACTCTGTGATGGGTATTCGCATTGCACTCCAAGTCCAAGTCCTAAGCCCAGCACTACCTCATCGCCAGTTGTCCCAAAAATCCATGCCGACTTGAGAAACCAGCCGCCACCGGCCATTCCTGGATTGTTACCACTGTCGTTCGATAACGAGCAAGAAAAGCGTTCCTTCGCTTTCTTCCACACGCAAACCGCTCCCCAATTGGATGGATGCTTTGGATCAGCATTTTGGAACTATTTCGTTTTACAGGCGACTCACCAGGAACTTGCGGTAAGGTATGCCGCCATAGCTCTTGGGTCGATGCATGAACAGCTCGAGATAGAAGGTTCGCTTATTGCAAATAGCGAGGAGGACACAGAAGAAAATTCCTTCGCACTGCGTCAATATGTGAGAGCAATAAACTGTCTAGTACAACCAGATATGTGCCTAAAGAATCGACATACAAAAAGGTCAGCTAATGTAGCTTTGACAACTTGTATACTATTCATATGTTTCGAGGTATGGCATTCGAACATCGTTCTGGGCTGCTACAGGCTTTGGGCTTAGCTAATAATAGAAGTAGACGCTACGTGGTCATCATGATGCTGCTCTAGCTCATATTGATGGCGGAGTCAAAATATTGTCCGAACTGCAATCATCGGAAGACCCAGTCAAGTCATCTTTGCACTCTTTCTCCATAGAAGATATCCCTACTTCGACGTTTCGAAGACTATTCGGCCGTCTCAATACCCGAGCAGCCTCTCTGATGGACGGATTAAGGCTCATTGATGACCATGAAACCGATGAATATGCAAGTGCGATACCGAGTAAATTACACAGTCTCGAAGAAGCCAGAGAGACACTGGAATCTGTTTGGTCAGCCAGAACAAGGAACATCCTGTCATGTTCCATGCACGATGAAATACCGTTACCTTTATCCATCAGCCAGGAAGAGCTCAGTCGAATGTCTTCTCGGCTCGACCGTTGGAATCAGAGTTTCGAATCTTATGTGCGCCAAAGAGGTGATCACGAACATTTCAATGCGGTGGATAGGCAAGCGATCCACACTCTGCGTATACATAAGGCTACAACAGAAATATGGTTCTCGGCTTCTATGATGGTTATGCCGCTAAACGAAATGTTCTGGGATACCTTTAAAGTCACGTACGATGCCATAACAAGTTGCGCTGCGGAAATTATACAATTACCTTCGCTGACACCATCGGGACCATCCCGTATCTCGAAGTTTACGCTTGACAGTGGCATAATCCAGCCTTTGTTTTTAGTTGCAGCAAAATGCCGGTACAGAGAGACACGAGATAGAGCGATTGCACTATTAAGTCGGGCCAATCAACAAGAAGGGGTGTGGAACAGTGCGCTAATTGCAAGAGTGGCAGAGAGAATTCGTGATATTGAAGAAGCGGGCCTCGCAGAAGGAGAAAAAATTATACCAGAGTTAAATCGAGTCCGAGATATCAATATGAAGTTTGACTTCGCTGGTCCTGGTGGGAGAAGAGCTTGGCTAAGGTATCGCCACCCGCGGCTTTCGCCCACGTATGAGACTGGAGAGTGGATAGAAATGCAGGAGCCGGAGTTACTGTCTCCTGAAATTAGGAGAAGCATCAGCAATTGGACAGAGTCAACTAGAGGTACTAATAAGGCGGCATGGTGTGGGTCTCGGGAGACAGATCAGTCGTATGAGGCTGTCCAAGAATTGGGTCCTGGAATTGGCTTGAAGATAGAGATGTCATGATTGGGCAGCGAACGATGTATATACCCAACAATGCTGACCACGGGCATGGGAAATAGGATGAGTTTATAGAGGAGAATAATAATGATGTGAAAGGACTTTATCAAAGTTTTGTTGGTGTGCCTCGGCCACTTGGGGTGAGGCGTAGGCCTGGTCCCGATTAATGGTTACATAAGCACACATCGGTGCACAGAGCATACATCCAAATAATACCCCCACATCTGAATTCTCCTCATGATATTGTTGGAAGAGGAAGAATAATAAATCGCCTGAAAATCTTATGAAGCAAGATGCTCCAAGGACGATCATACATGGAAAGCGTTGGTAATACAGAATATACCCATCCCGATCATTGACCTCCTCACTTCAATCCCACAGGCTACAATTAAGCAGATGATTCCAAGAAGAAACAGCTATTCATGACCTCAACGCCACAAATTCAACATGTTCCTCCCGCATACTTCTTTGTTCTTTCTTGTATCTGAACATGAGTCCTACCTTCTGTTTCAGTGTGCAAGTGCCAAAACCCACATCAAAGAACGTTGCGCCCGAGAACAAAGACATTTGAATCACGAGCAGAGCCAATTACGATTCTCATTCTCAGCATGATGTAGATGTAGATATGCATCCACGGACGGGAATATATAATTATTAAATTGCTACTCTGAGAAAGCTATTCCAGCCGTGCTCATGGAAATTCTTATCTTGTTCTCATAGACAGCTTGTTCTCCCCTCCCTCTGTTTCCGCTTGTCATATTCGTCTCTTTTGTTCATTCGACAGCGTTTCTTTGTATAATCTTCATAGCAAAGTTTGTACTGTGGGCTTTCATTCTAACCGTCGGTACCCGAACATCTTGCTTTCATCTATCATTGTGTTCTATTTACACGCTCAGATCTTTAGAATCGAGTTGAACTTTGAGACTTTGCGATTGCAGTACTTGTATCATCCAGTATTGATCAAATAATCAATCAGCAGATTATTAGTATTGAAATCATATATTCATATGCAAAGGTCGCTGGCAACAGGTCGAAATTTCCTGGACAAAGAAATGCCAAGGTAGAGGTCGGCGATATTGGGGAATCGCACCTTTACATAAGATTATCATCAAGTGGGCTTCTCAATAATCAAACTAATCGCCAACACAAGTATATAGCGAATCGAAATGCCGCAGGATCGACCGCCCCTTCTCACGATTAATAGCTATCCTTCTCTGCTTCAACGCAGCACCTCTTATAACCCACCGCTTGAGCCACTTACTCCACCCCCGCGGCTCCACCTCCGCACCTTATTACCGAGTCCGCCGATCTCGCCTTATTCGGCCAAACCACCACCTCCAGTCCCATACCCATGGATATGGCGTTGCCATATATGCCATTCTGTCTATCGACTTGGCGTTACTCGTCGTTGCCGTAAGTGACTACCAATATTTACATAACTTCGCATTCATTCATTCATTCATTTGGCATCATACGACACAAGGTTCAACCTCGATTAATTTAGATACTCAATACTAACTCTTGCCCACAGTCGAAGACGGGCATTACTTCTGTTCCCTCCCCACTCCACCCGCCTCACCAGCATCCCCATCTTCCACCGGCGCTCCAGGGAGTTCCACCACACGAAAAAAGAAGAAAAGGCGCAAGCCACCACGTGGCTGCCGCGCCGAATTCGATTACACAGGCTGGGAAGGGTACAACAGCTGGCGACGGGAAACATCGATGCAAAAATCCCGTCTACACACCAACAGGAGCTCACAGTACATTTCGCCCCTGAAAATCGGCAAAGACTGTTACCGCGACTGTGACTTTCCGTCTGAATGTCAAACCCACGTGTTACAAGCCCATAGCGCCGAAGCGCGAAGAAAAAGTGAGCCCAAACTAATATTCCCTGGGAATCCTGTGATTACCGCAGAGATGAAAAGTGACGCGGAAGAGAAAGAGGAGGAGGAACAGCTATTACTAGAATTAGCCGCAACGACGCCGCCATGTGTGGGTCCTTTGCACAACGCAAATGCGTATCCAGAGCCACCCGATATAGTAGCTCGAGTAAGTTCGCAGGAGCGACGGAGGAGTTTAGAGGCGGAAAGGAGGGGCTTGGAACACGAGGCACAGTTTGTGATTAGCCCAATTACCTCTTTGACAAGCGAGGGGCAGGGACAAGACCAAGAGGAAGACGAAGATGAAGAGGGGACGGTACAGAATTTTATCAGGGTGAAGAAAAGAAAAAGTATTGCGAAGATTGAACAACTCACGGGGTTGAAAATGAATGAGGTGCAGTATGGCAAGATGATTGGGGAGGAAGTATCGGAAAATTTTGATCCGAATGCGGGTGCTGCGGAAGGATATACAGTACGTAGGCGCAGTTCGGATTATGAAACTTCTCCAACAAGTCCGTTGAAGATGTTTTACACCGCCGCCGATGATAATGATGGAGACGAGGATGGCAAAGTTCCGTGGAACGAAGTGAAATATAGCGTTTAGGTAATCATGTTTGTATGACATGTTTGTATGATTGGAGAAAGTGTAAGAGGTTCGCAACTTGAGTGGTCGAAGACGTCGTGTATCTCTTCATGTAGACTCACAACCACGAAATCATGTTTATTGTATAAAAGCGCATGTCCAGTTTTGTAGTATCGCTCATTCATAATCACAATAACCTCATCATAGGTGGTAGTTTCTCAAAGGATATCCGAAATTCATTTTTAAAGAGTTGATAGTAGTACATCCGCCCTTAACATCCACCACAATCAGGCACACCTGGGGACTCGTATGTTGGGAGCCCCTAGAACCAACGCGTAGTCAAAATCCACCCATCGTAGACAGGCACAGGCCTACGCCCATCCATAGTACCTATCCATTATGAAACCAAAGTAAAAATCAACAGATCCCTTAGACACCTTCAAACACAATCCTGAGACGAAGAAAAAAGTAAAGGCGGAACACATAAGCATAAAATAATCGTGGTTGTAAAATCGATTCGAAAATTTCGCCTATTGCTCGAGCTTCTTCTTCTTCTGCTCTACCTTCAAGAGCAGCGCGCGATTGATATGGGGTAGTACACCTCCGAATGCGATGGTCGCGCGAATGAGGGTATCGAGTTCTTCGTCACCGCGGATGGCAAGTTGTAAATGGCGGGGTGTTATACGTTTGACTTTGAGATCCTTGGCGGCGTTCTATATCTGTCAGCAGCTAGCTCTAAGGTAGCGCAAATTATGACTCACCCCGGCGAGTTCAAGCACCTCGGCAGTGAGGTATTCCAGGACGGCTGTAACGTAAACAGCTGCCTTTGCTCCCACGCGCATTTTGTTCTGGGTGTTGTTCTTCAGGAAACGCTTCACTCGACCACAAGGAAACTAAAAAAAACGAATGTTAGCATGTTGATGATGGCGATGCTCATGCGCATTCCAAGAACTGTGCTCCAGAGCTATGTTCCAACATTTTCCACAATTGTAAAAATTTTCGTTTCAGTCATATGTATGTCTCATTTGTTGATAAACATGGGCGCGTCGAGAGATACTGCGATAAATTGCTAGGAGACAGGTCGTGGGATGCAAGCCTTATCGATATCTCCAAGAGATATATCCATTGTTCGCAATCCTTCGCAGAAATCGTTCGCAGTTCGAAATTCTGACGCGACTTGGTGGGGTCTTGAGATAGTAAATCCAGAAGGCTGCGTCCGTTTCGCTCCGAGAAATTCGACCAGGACTTCTAGATTGGAAAAAGAATATTGTAATCACAGAATACTAACCTGAAGACCAGCTTTGCTAGAATGACTTTGTTGTTTCTTGTTATTTCCTTCCGTACCAACCTTGCCTCCGGCAGAGGACTTTCCTCCAGAAGATTTTCCTTTACCGCCAGCCATTGCGAAATATTCGATAAGTATTCAAAGGTTGAATGTAAGAGTTAATGGTAAGGTTGAAAAAATCGATGTTTTGGGAATGTCGAATTCTTATGTTGATGTTTAACAAAATGAAAGCGCGTTGAATTTGTGTAGATGGAAAGTAAAGTAAAGCAAGGTAGAAGTAAGGTATGGTAGGTATGTACCTTATGCCATTTCTTTGCTTGCTAGAAAAATGCGGAAAAATTACTGGTGGTCCAAGCGAGACTTTGTGTGAACAAATTCCAATATGGTATGGGATTTATGAGGAAGAAAGGGAAGAAACTGCAAAAGAGACAACCAACGTCTATATAGATGACTTGAAAACTTACTGAAATGAATCATGATATGATATAAAAGGTATATATCAATTTTGAAATGTAGCCAAGACATAATAATTGAGAGATATATGAGAATATCAATCAGAATAGTCCATCATGGCCCATCATCATAGAGTATTAGGAGTATCATTTCACCATGTGATGGTTACTTTCATACTAACACCACTTTGTTGAAGATATACTCATCTTGAAATACATAAGAGATAGAATAAGTATTAGAGGAGTAAATGGAAAGTTGTTAGATATTGGTGAAGTGGTGTTGAATATGATGTCTTGTCGTTGGTTTGGGGGGGATTCTTGAGATATATTAGTATTGATGCCTGAGGTTAAAGAGGGCTCTAAGGTTATGATTACATAAGTCCTAGGTACCTTACTCTTACCTTAACTTACCTTATCTTATCCTTACCCTGCTACCTTACATCCAGGGTGACTTTCACGAGAACAACAACTTTCTATAGAGCGACGGGATGGAGTGTCAAAAAACCCATCAGTGAAAGTTTAATAAGCAACTCAACCTCGCTCCAGTGGCACTGTCTTCGATCCAGGTTCCTGCAAGATCTTCACTCAGAAACATTCGGGAGACCAAGAAGTGGGAAACGCATGTAGAAGCTATGAAGATGGTAAGCTTATGGCTAACGGTGAGTTACAAAAAGAGCTGGTAGTAATTGTCAGGAGGGACGAAGGAGTCGATTACCAGGAGAATGGGCCCTCATCCATGGCGGATGTACCCGTGATAGAAGATATCAAGAAGCAGTATTTGATGTTCGAAGGTATGGAATTGCTCCACCAGTTTAAAGACCTTGTCAATCTGTAATACTAGGCACGTGGATTTCAATATATCAAGATTGAAGGTATCATTATTCGAGCTTTGATCAATGATTCTATTGAAATTGTTATCAATTCCGAAGGATTTGAATACCGAGCTGTTGGGATCTTAATCATGTTACAATAGAATGATTCAACCAGATAATGAATGTACTCTCGGTAGCTGCAAATTTCGCGCCGTCCCTTCTTGTCAAGATGGCAGAGAAAATTTTTTTCGAAGGAACGTGTATGAAATGAGCAGCGATTGTCTATCACATGTCACATTTATACATAGGTGATTATCTTTGAATTATGACTTTTGCAAGAAACTATGTTTGGCAACGCAGCAAGCAACTCGGCGACACTATTTATACGTGGTACAAACTGATCGTAAATTCATACAAACGGACTACAGTTTGATCACGTCATCTAAATAAGCCCAGTCTTCCTCATACCAGGAGTATTCATGATTTCTGATCCAGCAGTGGGTGCAATGGGCTCATTAATTGCCAATCTCGCGATCCAGTACCTCAAGTTTCAATACCCATTCAAATATTCAAATTGTATTGGTAGAGTTTTAAGTGAGGTTTGAACAATTGATTGCTTCAATATACAAACATGTTTTTTGAATATTCAATATAATGGGAATGAATCAGAACCTTCAGAGTGATTGATGGGTCACTGTACAAACTGGTATCGTTAAGATGGTTATTTCCAGAGACGGTAAACTAATACTCCACTTCACTTCCCTTGAACAATTCACTGGGCATATCACGTACTATGCGGGAGTTTGTTGTCATCTAAATGTTTGGTTCTCTCGTATATATCCTGAAGGTTTGTTAATACCAACTACTCAAGAGACTCCTCCTGCCTTTTCTTACACTCAAGACAGTCTACCTCATGATGTTCCTCACACCTAATCCTGAACCACAATTTCTTTCCCGGACAAAAACCATGTTCATAGCATGGATTACAAAGAGGCACAAACTCCCGCTCCCCAGTTATGACCTCCTCCTCATCAACCACATAAGGAATCACCTCATCCCGATCCGGACAAAGAACACATCTCTCCATTCCACATGCCGTACATTTCCTCACTCTCCCATACGCACCATCCCATGTATATGCAAGCTCACTTCCGCTCAACCTCTTAGGTGCAGTCTCCTTAATCTTCCCATTCTCTATATCCTCCGCTGTCCAAAACAATGATAATGCCGAAGGTTTACGTTGATGTTGTTGCGTCGCCAATCGATTCACATTTACCGGTACCGGCACCGCAATCGTTGTTGATCGTTCCATTCTGGGTGGAGAAATCCAACTCGAGCTTCGACTACCTACTGGATCGGGATATTGATACAATGCACTGGTAGTACCATCTGGTGGTGGCGGACTTCCAGAAAATAAGGAGCTTGATCGGTGTCGTCCAGAACTCGATTCGCGCTCAACTGCTTCGTGTAATGGTGAAGGGGTGTCGGGGACTGAGTGGTGTTCATTGGTGAGGCGGAGATTTGGATCAGAAGCTGGTCCACCGTCTCTGTTGGCTCTGCGTAATGAACGGAACTTGCTACCTGGGCGAGATGGCGAGCGGAAGGATGAATAGGGTTCAGAGAAACAGCAATTTTGATCACCGCAATGAATGCCTATATAGGTATCTGACTGTGGAGTATTTGCCGCAGCAAGACGGGACTCGGCGATGGAACTCGAGTTTAAGGTCTTAAAGAACTGGTTTCTACGATTTAGGTCCTCATATTCATTGGAGTGGATATGTGGAATTCGTGGGCCGATATCTGAAGAAGCTCCGGTGCCTTGGGGGGCGGAAGGAGTGCCTAGGAGCGTGCGAATGTTCTGGGAGAAATTTGCAAGGAAGGATGCGGAACGCCTAGGTGGTGTTGGTGGTGTTGGACGACTGTTCGGTCGTGACTCTGACATATTGCTATTATTCGAAAAAGAAAAGAAAAAGAAAGGGCATGTAACTTGATGTTGCTCGACTGTTTGCACCGCGATAATACAATGCTGGGTGTGTGTTATAAAACTTTCATGTCTCTGTGGAGACCTTGATTTATATAGACTTTGCCTTGTATGGCTGCCCTAGAGCCAGATCTTCCTTGTATCTTGTATGGCAAGTCTAAGCTATAAGACGCTCAAGGTCGACTGCCATACAAGCAAGCGAGGGTTGAAGCTGTACAGAACTTATGAGTAACCATAGTGCGTGCTTTGGGCTTAAATGAATCACCTATTGTATATTTAGTCATTGGGGTAGTGAAGTAGATATAAAGATGCGATGGAGACACTTTGCTGACTAGGTTGTGGCAAGAAGTGACTTCAGACAAGAATAGGAGATCGGACTAATGACTCGTCAGCAATATTCAATCTTGCCATATCGATTGTCAAACAATAAGTATTCTGATATGCGGCGTAGTCGGTATGGAATGACATCACATATACCTACGAATACGTTTGAAGTATAGAAATATACACCAGTAGGTCTGTATTTCTTCACGTTGATAGTAGCGATGTTTCTTATACAGAGACTTGCAGGAATACACATGCATTGCCACAGTCAGTACAGTCGATACAGGAACTTCCAAATTCGTCTGAAGTCAAACTGGAAGACCAGCCGCGTTCACATAATGCCAATGTCCGCAATACGGGCCGTCAATATATGGAGCATCCAAAACCCATACAAACACGAGATCTGGTATTGGGTTTGTGTGTGGAAGAGATCATGAACATACCAAGGAAAAATGGCTCCCGAGACACCTAGCGACAAGGTATACTCCCGAGTTACTCGACTGCTTAGACTACCCGAGGTGATAAGATGTGCTGGCCTCTTGCCTAGCTCGCTATCAAACACAGCTTCCAAGCAGGTTGATGGTTCGATTCTGAAAGCAAATTGGTTTTTTCAGTCACTCGATGTGCTGTTGGGGAGAAGTGGTAATGGCCGTGTCCGCACACTGTTGCGGGGAAGACGAGAAAATTAAATGGGAAACGCATAATAAGGAACTATTTCCATAGCAAAGTGCCAAAATTAAAACTAATCTTTTAATCGAAGTTTGAAGCAAATTTGTTGATTCATTGTTCTTCATCTAAATATAGCCAGCCTGCCCACCCAGTCGGAAATTTTATTTCCAACATCCGAAGAATGCAGGTTCCAATTCCCATCAAGCAAAGCTATTAAAAGCCAGCTTGGATATCATGAAAAGTTTCAGTAGCTCAAGATCGTAATGCTTGAACTTATCTTCAAAAATTAAATCCTCCTAATGGCCAACCCCATTGACTAAACTCACACCATTCTCCCCCGCAGGCGCTGAGCCCTCCGGCGTTTCTAACACCCAATCTCTGACCCCACCCTTCCAATCACTAACTCTACCATCCCCAACCCTCACACTCACCACTCTAACTTCCTCCCCCTCCACAAAAACTCTGCCTCCATCCCCTTCCCCCGTACGATCCTCCTCTTCTCCCATAAATACGCAATTTTCCAAATGCTTCTCCCTCAACCATTTCTCCTCATCCCCCCTTTCTACCACCCTCGCTTCACCACTTATCGTTGCGCTTATACTACTAATGGCGCTTGTATTCAAACCTATCAGCATTTCCGCAAGGGAGCTTCTGCCGCCAGCAGACCTAGGAGGTGAGGAGGCGCGATTGGAGGTAGGCGGCCGATGCGATACCCAATCATGAACTAGGAGGGAGACGTGCGGGTTTGTGAGAAGATTTTGTGTTTTCTTGGAGGAGGGGTTCGTCGTCATTATGATGGTTGGGTATGGAGACCATGGCGTGCTCGGGAGATAGGTATAGTTCATCAGGGAGACGTGGGGATGCATCGATGTGCAAGTTGCAAGATGTAACTATGTGTTTGAATTGTTAGTATGTTATTTCATTGAGATGCGTATTGATATTTATGATATATGGAAGAATTAATACAAATCTCGCATTCTGTAGGCACTGCACAACTTCGGATGGTAAGCTATTTGAGACTTGTAAGTTAGTGGCGCCAGCTGAAGCCTCGTAGTTTAATGGTGCTTCCGTCATATTTGGTTCCCTTTCGATGATGTGCCGCTAATATGTTGGTGGTCTTCGTAAGTTGATTGGTTTGTTAAGTTTATAAAAACTACATTGATGTAATGAGAGGGGATCAAATGGAGGGGCAAATTTGTGCCAATTAAGAAAAGGGCGGCGGAGACATCGGCGCTTGGAGGCCCAAGCACGTGAGGTCAAAGCTTTCTCTCTGTTTGATCTTATCTTATCTTATCCACTTCCACGCAGCAGTCTGGTCAACTTTTTTTGATCATTTCTTCTCAACACCGCCAACTTTATTTCTGATTACGAATTGCATCTCTCTATGCATTACCAGGTAGGCTATAGTGCTTAAATTGTTTGATTTCGGCCTTGATTTCGGATGAGAGGCAATGTCTTCTAACTTGTGTTTAGTATTGTCCACACATACTTTGATTTACATCTTGTTCTACTGAACCTACACGAAGGAAGTGAGGATATATTTACAAGCTTAAAGCCTAGGTCAGCTGGGACGCTTTTTCAAGAATAATTTATACCCAATCAAGCAAGTTCAGCCACCAACTATCCCTAACTGGGAAGTTGTTTTCAGACGGGCTGAAATATTCAATTTCTCGAATAAGAAGCATATTCTATCATCATCTACCACCAAAGTTTACTGCAGCCCAACCATCACGTTTGTCAATTTGACATTTCGCAGGTTTTGAGTAAAGGACCCTTATAACACTCCATACACCCTTTTCACATCACATATTTCTTCTCGCGCGCCAGTTCATCCATGTCGATAATTCGCCACATCCATTTAAATGGCATAACTCCCTTTCGGACTGCGCAAGCCCTCCAAAACACAATTTTTCAATCCTTCCTCAAAAATAAAGCCGGTTAGCTCTCATATTTCTACTATACTAGCCGTATGCGACTTGCACTGACCTTCCAAGAGACCCAAAGAACAATCCACTACCCACCCCCACAATCTTAACCTTTCAGCCCACACCAACCTATACCACGGGTCGACGTGAGCTCGCCAACCCGCTCTCGCCATCTTTGCTCGAAACACTGAAATCTCCTCTCAGGATAGAAACTTGGCCGTTGGGGGTGCCAAGAGTCGAGAGAGTCGAGCAAGCCGAGGTAGTAGCTACATCCCGCGGCGGCCTAACCACCTTCCATGGGCCCGGCCAACTAGTCGCCTACCCTATCGTTGACCTGGGGACGATAGGGAATAATCCCATATCCCCGCGCTGCTATATCAATTACTTAGAACAAGCCACCATTACTTTACTTGAAGAAGATTACAACATTAAAGCCATCAGGACGAAAGACCCTGGAGTGTGGAGAAATAAAAATGAAAAAATAGCCAGCTTGGGAGTGCATATGAGGAGAAACATAACTAGTTATGGGCTAGCATTAAATGCTAGAGTGGAACGAGGTTGGTGGGATCGCATTGAAGCGTGTGGGCTTCCCGGGAAAAAGGTGATAGGAGTCACAGACGCGGATATTCTCAGTTATTTTCCAGAAAATGATGTTTTGATCGCGTCGTTGGCCAAGGCATGGGTACCAAGATTTATGAGCCTATTGGCAGGTTACCTACTCAACTGGACCGAAGACTCGAGTTGCAAGATGCATTATTATCCCATGAGGGGCCCTATGAAATCAGATGGACCTATTCGAGCTGCTATTCAACATTTTAGTCCTGGCGATCTTAAATTAATAGCATGGAAGAAAAGGGACAACATTCCGGATGAATTACAAAATCTACTCACAATGTCAGGAATGAATGGAAAGGATTTGAACAACGAAGGAGGTCAGATTCAATGGTTTGAACGCCTCTTTAAGCTGCCTGAGAAGCCACTGCCTTATTATGGCGACAGTGGCGACGGTAGCGACAGAGACGACACAGACGACAGAGACGACAGAGACGACTGGCGGTAATCAAGGAATCGAAAGAATCAAAGACAGCATAACCTGGTTTGACATGTAGATATTTGAAGAGGTGATAAGTAGAAAGTCAGCCATGCAAGTACTTGACATAACATATCTAAGCCCATACCATTCTCTCCTCGAATAGAAAACACAGGAGAACGAAAGTATTTAAATATATTGTCATGTAACACACAAAAGTTAATCTAGTAGCTCATACCCTACAAAATATATAGCCTACCTATCTAATTTATAAAGTAGTAATAATCACAACCGATTATACGCCGATACCAATATTTGACACACCGATAACTCTATTCTTTCCAGAGCATTAATATCCATTGGCACGAAGAAGGAAAAAGTTCATATCCTTCTTGAGATTCAGTATTTGGATTAGAACTCTCATCAGTAGTATATATATTCTCATACATTCCTCCTCTACAAAGATAGGGTCAGATCTTATAAATGCCCCCTCCATATTATTCACAAGTCCTATACCTCCACTTGGAAACCTCCTTCTTCGACCCAAAACACCAACGTGTAAACGGTGAAATAAATCAATCAGTAAAACACAAATAATTAACTTTATACCCCCTTCTCCCATCTTTCCGCTTTTCTCTATATGAGAAACAAGATGAATTGTATGTTCATGAATCGAATGTAATCGAATCGAAAAAAAATATAGTATGTGGGTTTGCTTGCTCAACGCCCATTGAAAGAGAAAAATGGTTAGCTCCGTATTCCAAGTCGTCCGTTTGGAAATCGAAGGATACTCGAAACACAAAGATCTCAACCCGGCCCCCAAGAAAATATGTACCAGAGGCACATTGTCACGCTTAACCTCCAACGCCATTGTGTAAACCCAGTAATCCCCGCCCAGCAAACTTGTCGCACCGGTTCGTCTGCTTGTCTTCGTTCCCTTTCAAATCTACATGACATCGCATTTCGAATCGTCCTTTCCTCCATTTGGCTTCACGCTCAATGCAACTCTCGCTGCTTCCGTAAATGCCTCGTTGACTCCTCTATTCCGCATGGCCGAGCACTCCAAATACCTCAAAGCATTGATCCTCCTTGCGACTTCCAGACCCTGGTTGTAATCAATCATATCTTTCTTTTCCCGAGGCTCGGCGCCTTCAACAGGTTCATCCTCTCCTTGTTCCCTTAAATCGCACTTCAATGCTACCAGAACAAGTTTGACGCCTTGACAATTTTCGGCAATTTCGCCCACCCATTTCGATTCTACGTTCTCGAGTGAATCTTTAGAATCGACGCTGAAGCAGAGCATGATGGCGTGGGTGTCATCGTATGAAAGCGAGCGGAGTCGATCGAATTCTTCTTGTCCGGCTGTGTCCCATAATGAGAGTTCAATGTGTACATTGTCGACGAAAATATCTGTCATACAAAAACCAATTATTAGTTATGATCTCATGATTGTTTCATACAATGCGATTGTTTGCGCCTAGAAAAACAAAGGTTCTCTGCGAGGGGAGGAATATAGAAAACATACCATGTACATAATTCTCGAAGACGGTAGGTTCATAAACCGTAGGAAAATATCTTCTCAGGTATTAGTTATGCACTATTTCGGTGTTTAGAGCAAACTTACCCTCTTGTGAAAACATTCAGCAGACTTGTCTTTCCACATGCACCATCCCCTCTGTAGCATCACGAATCTGTCAGCAATATGATCACATTTTCCGAAGGAATATTATATGTCATTTCCACCGCTGCGCCTCCAATGCGACTGTAGATAAGGGATTCACGCTGCATCATATCTTTTCATTTTCCTGTCCAACTCGAGGGAGGATTCGCAAATCGATAAGAAAGGATTCAAACTTAGACATACAGTAAAACCAATTTTCGCTGGGTAGTTTTTGATCCTCCGATTCCGCACGGCATGATTGATATATATTATTTATGTTGTGATGTGTATTTCGAGGGGTTATGAGTTGAGAGAGTTTGGTTGAAATATGGATGAACGGATGAATTTCGAAGGATTGAATTTCGAATTGAGAAGTTGTACTTGGTAGGTAATAAGGTACAGTACAGTACCTGGTACGAGGCCAAAGAGCGACTGGGGTGAATATGGGTAAATTAATTGCTCGAAAAGATGGGATGCAAGTTCGTAATGAATAATAAGACAAGGAAGATTGATTATATACTGGTATCGGTAGAGTAGATAAATGTAAGAAATGTGATAATGTTAATGTAACGCGATTCTGAATTGTAAGTGGTGAGGTGAATAGTAAAATAGGAGAATTCTTATTCCTGTGTGCAGTGCGAGTTACTAAATAAAAGTACTAGTAGTTAGGTAAGTACTGGTACTGATACTAGAGGTAGTAGAGATTGGGAGGTATCGTAATTGACACTATCTGTAATAAAAGATTGTGTGTAAAGTAGTAGTAGTGGTAGGTAGGTAGTGGTATTACCAAGTACTTCAAGTAGAACTACCAACCTACTAATATAAGTTTGAAGTGAAGAATATTTGTTAGTTCTAGGTCTAGAGTGTTAATGAAAATCTCCAGCAATAGTTTCTACCTTACCTAGACTCTTACACATTAAGTCTTTACCCTAGCCTGGGTATTGGAATAGATACTGTACTCTACTGTAGGTACAGCGAAGCGAAAGAGCGTCACGTCACTTTCTCATGCTTGAAGTTCTCATATCCGTGGTGGATATAAAAGTATTCTGATGCTTTTGGTGGTTCCAAGATCTATATAACCTAAATATAACTTGTCTCGCTGGCAAGCTGGCAACAGGTAGGAAGATCAAAATACGGGTACGGGTGCGAGTAGTAAGAACTAAACCAATAATCACAAGTAAATTTTATGAAAATTGAATTTGCTTTTCAATTTTGATAGATAGTTTTCTTTAATTTAATCTGGGTTTTGTCCATCTGATTGATTACACGATATCTGTTTGGTGATTGATTGACGTCTGTTTACAAATAGAACTAATGTTACATATAGGGGAAATAGATGTAGCCGGCGGTCTCAGCGACGATTTAGTAAGGGGAAGTACGAAATAGCACTCAGATCTAAGGCTTTGAACTGCAGAAATTATTATCTTTGAAAAAGGAGTACAGACCAGAATCCAAAGACTGGCAATATCCCAGCAATTTATACGAGAAAGCATATAGTAAATATTGCAAATTTATACATAAAATCTGTTTAATACACCTGAATATGAAAGTCGTCTCAGATTTGTCATATTGGCAATCTCTTCATCAAATTCTTTCCTCCGCCAATGCACAACGAATATAACATTTCAAGGAAATTCCGGGAGAAAAGGAAATTGATTGTGGCTGACCGACGGGTGATCGTCGCATGGTAAAGGGTCCCTTGATAATTTCGGGGAAGAAATGGGAACTATTGTGGTACGGTACCTTTGTACATATGGATACGAAACATCACAAGTCTTTAAGCCTTGAATTTGAGACTTGAGTTGCTTGTTATGTGGAGATTTCATGTTCCGGTGGAGATGGTCAATTGGAGGATAAATCAAGCCTTGAATTAATGGTACTCTATTTACATTATGGGTTATGGAAAGCCTATAGAAAGTCCACCTTCAATGAATGCGTGCGCGGGTTGACACGAAAAGCTACAAGAGCACAGTGGATGTATAGCGCATATCTATGTATACGCGAGATGACTGGGTATCAACGTGAGGATTCCCTTTTAGAATGTAATACGACGAACACCCTATTCAAGCCACCCTTTCAGTCCCCGTCCTTCACAAAGTTTTGTCTACCACGTCCAATCCTGTCGGCCAAATTCATCTCACCTGCTTTCCGATTCAAGCCATTGACAAAATCGCCCTTGTCGGAGTATTTCGATGACTTGGTTCGAGCTTTGTCTTCGGCTTCACGGGCGGTTCGTTCTCGCTCCTCTAATGCCTTGAGCCGCTTTTCCCTATCCAAATCCAAACTTGATGCATCCTGTTGCATAGCAGCCAATTTCTTTTGACGCTCGGCCTCTTTTTCTGCTTCGGAAGGACCGTCTTGTTTTTGAAATTCTCCCTGAGGCTTTCGATCATTGTCCCTTCTTCCGAACCCATTCCTATTACGCCTATTCTCATATCCGTTGTTCCCATTTCGCCCATCGTAACCGTTGCTTCTGCTTGATCTGTCTGCTGGATAAGGTTCTCGTTTAATAGCAGACTTTTCTGGTTCTGGAGTAGGAGATCGTGAATCGGGAGATGAACTATTGCGCCGTCTGGGCTGACTGTTCCCATTCTTGCTTGGTATGTCATCTCGGCGATATGGTGACCTTGACCTTGGTTCTCGTTCATAATCCCTCTCTCTTCTTGTCGTATCCCTTTCTCGCGCAACCGGGGAACGTGATCTACGGCGTGATCTTCCAGAACTATCCTTTCTCTCTACAGGAGAACGAGATCTCGAGTATGATTCCGAACGTCGGCGGTTAGATCTGCGGCCTCTATCTCTCCTATCTTCGTAATCATCCCCACTACGACGACGTTTCCGGCTACGGTCCTCATCTCGGTCGTCCCTATTATCGTCATATTCCCTTCTGCGTTTATGCCTCTTCTCATCATCTCCATCACGATGTCTATGGTGGTGTCTATGTGTTCTTTCCTTCTTTGGTTTGGGGTCGTCCCCTTGGCCTGCCATCGCAAGCAGCTTCCGTCGCTTAATCGGGTCATTCATCATGGCCTCATAAGCAGCCTGTTCTTGTCTTTTTATAGCAAGCATAGGATCTTCTCGGACCTTGGCGGCTGTATCTCGTAGAGTGTTCGCATTTTGTAAGGCCATAAAACTTTCCTCGGAAGCTTGCTTCTCCAACATTTTGTGTTCTGTGCCTTTGATTAACCCATCGATACGTCTCTTTCCAAGTAAATATCCTTCCATTTCCTCCGTGGTTCCAGCTTGACCACTTGATGGGCCCTGGTACATCCATTCGACTCGATCGACTCGTTTCCTAGATCCAGCAGCTTCAAGCTTGTTTTGAATTTCCTCCTTTGCTCGTTCTTCCTTCAACTCTTTGAGCCTTTGATCTATGAGCTTGCGTTCATCAAGCGCTTTCTTTTCTTCCTCCCAGACCTTCCTCTGGTTGCTCATGAGCACGGGATGCCATGACTTCTTTAAGTTGAGATCGCCACCCATTTTGAAAGCGTTTCGCGATGCCTAGAATTTGCGATGATTGATGTTTAATGATGAATGTAGTGATATCGAGATGCGTAAACACGTAGGTACGCGACGTGCGAATTGTCTATCTCGACGCACAGTATTGTAGTTTGAAGTGATAGGTAGAATCGCTCAAGATTCCAAGATTGGTTGCCAGACAAACGATGGATGGGTTCAAGAAATATATGATAAGTAGTACAGCAGTAATATTAAGCCTTATGAGAGAATCTTGTCATCGAGGCTAAGATTGTAGATAAATAAATATGGCTGGGCTGAATAGAGGTAAGACCAGGGTAATAGCCAATCAGATAGGGTCGGGAAAATGGAATACAATACTCCGACTCCAACTGTAGTAGCTATAACATAACACTCCGACTTTATAGGCAAACCATCTACCTCAGCCTTAAGACAGCATAATTCTATAATTCATAAGGTCGGTCAATACCAAATCAAATAAACAATCAATTTTTTTTTTTTTGGCATCGTCCTGGAAAGTATTCTGATTCTATTGCTTTGTCAAATAAAATTTAACCAGCATCATGTCTGACGATGATGATTTTATGCAAGACTCCGACCAGGAGGGGTATGTGAAGCTCATCAAAACTCAAGTTCATTACTGATTATAGCAGATACGACTTTGAATATGAAGAAGATGACGAGGATCAAGAGAGTGGTGATGTTGATATCGAAAACAAGTACTACAATGCCAAGCAGATGAAGGCTACGGACCCTGAAGCCGCCATTGAAGAGTTTCTAGGAGTGCCAGCCCTTGAGCAAGAGAAAGGTGATTGGGGATTTAAAGGACTGAAGCAAGCTATAAAGCTGGAGTTTAAGCTTGGTCTTTATGATAAGGTAAGCTCTGGATTATGTTTAAACCATCTCACACAACTAATACAATACTTAGGCAGTCGAACATTACCGCGAACTTCTTACTTATGTCAAATCCGCAGTCACTCGCAATTACTCCGAAAAGTCTATCAATAACATTTTGGATTATATCGAGAAGGGATCTGAGGATGATAAGGCTAGGCATTGTATGGAGGAGTTCTATTCTGATACTTTGCAATCTTTTCAGAGTACGAACAATGAACGATTATGGCTCAAGACGAATATCAAGCTAGCCAAACTCTTCCTTGATCGCAAAGACTACAAAACAGTCATGAAGAAGCTCAAGGAACTCCATAAGGCCTGTGAGAAAGAAGACGGCACGGATGATCCAAGCAAAGGAACCTACTCACTCGAAATATACGCATGCGAGATCCAGATGCACGCCGAGATGAAGAATAACAAACAGCTCAAACGTCTATACGAACGAGCTCTAAAAGTTCGCTCCGCAGTTCCGCATCCAAAGATCATGGGCATCATCCGCGAATGTGGTGGAAAGATGCACATGAGTGAGGAAAACTGGAAGGATGCACAAAGTGACTTCTTCGAATCTTTCCGCAACTACGATGAAGCCGGTTCACTGCAACGAATCCAGGTGCTCAAATATCTTGTTTTGACAACAATGCTGATGAAATCCGATATCAACCCCTTCGAATCTCAGGAGACCAAACCTTATAAGAACGATCCACGCATTGCTGCCATGACTGATCTTGTTGATGCTTATCAGAGAGATGATATTCACAAATACGAAGACGTACTCAATACTAACAAAGATCTTATGTCGGACCCCTTTATTCGCGAGAATATCGACGAAGTGACTCGCAATATGCGCACCAAGGCCGTTGTGAAGCTCATTGCACCCTATACTCGTTTCAAGCTCTCGTTCATCGGAGACGCGCTCAAGATCCCGGTTGATGAAGTCCAAGATATCCTTGGTTTCTTAATTGTGGATAAGAAAGTGAATGGAAAAATCAATCAACGAGATGGCACAGTGGAGATTGTAGATGATAGGGACAAGGAGAGGAGGAAGGCAATGATGGAGTGGACAAGTGCGGTGGAAAATCTGTATCAGACGATTTTCAAAGAGGGTGAGGGTTTTAGAGTTTCGGATTCTGCGCAAATGGCAACGATGGGCGACGATAGCTTTGGAGATTCGAGGGGAAAACCAATTGGCTACGGAATAGGGAAGGGCAATAAGTTTGGTGGCAGGGGTGGAGGAAGGTCGTTCGTACCAAAGTGGTAGGGATAAGTGGATGGGTCAGAGAACCTTATGGTTTGGCTGAAGACTCGATGCCAGTCGGGCTTGATAACGATATGAGATGATGAGACACGGACAGAAGATCCGATAGATTTGAGATCGGTCCATTATGATGATGAACGAAGGAAATATACCACAGTAGCGTAATGAACGAATAAACGAATCAAGAAACAACGAATTACATGATCTACTTACCATATTGTTCCAGATTTACACATTCATGAGTTTATTACATTTTGATCAGTCATATACTCACTCATTCAGCTACCTACTTCCACCACATTTCTCACTACTTTATCTCATCTGATCCGCTAATTGGAGTTTGGGCAGCTAGTGTCTAATCTTCAGCAGCGTGATAGAGTCAGCTAGCTATCCTAACGGCAGGATCTACAACGCCTTGTTCCGCTTTAGTTCGATTTGTCCTGTCTTGCTTTTGAATCTGGCTTTGCTATGTTTTTATGGTGGTGCGGATATCGATCTATCGGTATTGTTTTCTACGAAACGTTCGCGGAGTGCATGTGCCGTTTGTGATTCACCGGCTGAAGAATAGTGTAGTGTGGTTGTGGCTTGTACGGTGAGAGATTTAGGGGGTGGGTGGCTACTGCGTATGTCTACATAACTATATATGTATGCGTATGCGTATGAGTATGCGTATGGGAGGCGTGTATGAAAGTCTTTACTGTAGGAAGTTGGGCGGGTGACTTGGGAATTATGTATCATCTATCAATCTATGTAGAAGAGAGTTTCAAATAACTATGCTCTATGGATGTGGGAAATACGATTTATTATTTTGTTGAGTTACTCATTCACTTAACAGCTTAGGGAGAGATGGAAGGTGGTGTAGAGAAAGCAGAGCAGCAGTAGTGTTCAGGCGCGCGTAATTGAGCTTTCATTTGGAGTCTGCGACCTTTACATTTTTGCGTTTTACATTCTGCATCTTGAATGCATGCTATTTACTATAATAATGCAATATATGAAATGGGATTGTGAATTTGGATAATTGTGTATATTAGTGTATGTATGTATATTACAAATGTTGGATTTGAAGTCAATAAACAGATGCAGCAAGCAAAATCTTTATTGGGGGCCAATCGGGAATGCGAGTGTGAAAGAATAGGAGAGGCGCAGTATTGTATTGTATCTAGCTGTATAATATGTATATATGTATGCTATATGCACAATATATGTACATACCAGCAAGCTAGCTAGCCATAAAGTACTGAGGCGTGCTGTCTGTGTGTTACAAATACATACATTTTGTTATATAAAAAGTGGCGTGGGGGCAGCAATATGATATGTGTGACGTGATGGATTGTAGATGAGTGGTTGTGTGTGTAGTACGGAATTAGTTTTGTGTATGGAAAGGATAGCTGCATGAAATTTTGGTGGTGTGGTCTTTGGTGGTGTGGATTGATGGTGGTCGTGGTGGGCGCATCAGATGTATGTGAGTGAGGGAGGTGCTGATGATGAATGATGGGTGGGTGGTATTATGTGGGGTGATACAGGTAACGGAAGTGCGATGCGATACGATACGATGGGATAGGATGACTTCGTTTTTATTGAATGTGAGATGTGATGAATGTGAGTGAGCCCAGAGAGAAAAAGTATGATTTACATACGTAATTATTTTTTGGTGTGGGTGGTGGCTGGGCTGGTAGCGCAGCTGTGGTTACCTTGTACTGTACTATACTATACAGTACCTAGTTGATAATTATAAAGAGCGTGGGGGTGGGGTTTTGAGACAGAACTAGAAGTGTATATTTTTGGGAATTTGCGAGTGGATGGGTAAAGAAGATTTGGGGGGAGTGGATAAGGAGAGAGGGGGGAGGGTGTTGTATGTAATGGTGTTGTAATGTATAATATTGAAGATCTAGACTGAATTGAAAGCAAAGGAAGACAAGGTAAATCAATTGGAAAGAAATTGATATTGAGATTTGAGATTGGGTGGTAATGAAGATTGGGTGGGTAGTGCAAGATGAGGGGTACAGGTTGAAGATGGATCTAGAGATGAGGGGCTAATTAGAAGTGCCTAGGTAACTTACTACCTACACGAAGGGAAGGGGGAAGAGACGTATACTTCGAGGAACCCACTTCTTTTGCGGGAATATTGTCGCTCGTGTGTTATTGGTGTCGTTGATGGGAAGATGCGATGTGCAGATGGATGGGTATGTTGGTATGTTGGTAGGTTGGTGGGAAGTTAATAATAAAGGGACACGACATCATGCTTGTACATTGCTTGACATATTACATACTACCTCAGGTAAATTTGATTGGATTTAAATCGAGCTGGAAAATAGATCCAGAACTCAATCTACTGTAGTTAATCTAATCGATTCGATCGATCTATGGTATTCATTAACTATAGTTTTTTCTAGCAGAAATCGAAATTTGAAAATAGAACATGTTCAAAATTATAATGTTCGTGTGGGGCAGGGGAATAATTGGAAATGGCGAAAGGCTTTTTCTTTCCCGTCTGCAAGATACGATCATTTTGTGAACGTAACGCCATGAGGAGAACGGCTTTACACGTACTGTAGCCATAATATGGTTATTTGCATGTATGATTCATGGCTTGATGGATGGGTGGATGAAAGGGATGTTAGAATGAATGATGAGGTTTGTGGGGCCGAGGGTTATCGACATCCTTTTCCTTCCCTTCACCAGCTTGAGTTACGAGATGTGATAGAAATTGGATGTCGATGAATTCAAGAGGAAAGAGATACAAACTCCCACTCATGCGCTCACTCACCAACCACTTTTCAAACCCTCAATTTATTTTAATAAATCGAATTTATTAAAAAAATTAAAGTAATTCCTTATATTACAGCATTATATAACGTGTATTAGTGCTGGTGGATGAATTGGTTCTACAACATGCACTTCACTGACAATGTCTTGAAAGGTAGCTGTAGTTCTATATGATATAAGCCATGTTGATGATCCGGGTGGGTAATTACAGTTTCTTCCCCGGATTTTGAGATATGATAAATTTATGTACTGCCTCATGGTTAGCTTGGTGATTTGGTCTATCAAATATGATGAAGTAACTTACTTGTACCTTTGAATATTGGAAAACATCGAGATTCAACACGACTCAACCACAATGATGATGTGATTGTCAGAAAATCCCAATTTTACTCTCTCTTCTCCCTTCGGGTCCTTTCTCGTCGTAAGCAACGGAGGAAATCAAAAGGGCTAGACCTCGTGTATGATGAGTAAATCTCCGTCAGTCCATACAGTACAGTAAGGTCCAAGTTAGTATTGGTAAAAGCTTACCATTCTCCAAAGTCCAGATTTCAAGATGTTTACTCGTAAGTTTGTCTTGGAAAATTCGTAAGTTCAATCACGCTCTAACTTAAAGAATGTTCCGGATTTCAAAATCGAAGATCTATGATATGGACATGGTATCATCGGAGAAAATCAGGAATTAATGAATGGCTTTTGCTGATCTATATTGAAATTTCCGAAATGTCAATATACTTTTTCTTTTTCTTTTTTTATGGGATGAACGAGATACTTCCCCGCAACCCTTGAACCAAGTATTTGCTTGGTTCTGGCAGGTGAAAATTTTCAAATTCCTTGCCTGTGGCTGTACATGACTTTATGTATGTGCTTTGTATCCTTGAATTTTCCCACATCAATCCCTCTTCTATACATCAGTTTGGTGATTCATACTACCTATTACTACTGCACAGTCTGCACTTCGTACAGTTGCTTGAGTTAATATTAATGCTAGCAATAGAACTACTGCTTACGCAAGAAAAACCCTTGAAGATCCAGACTATAGGATAAGGTATTACCAAAATGGATACTCCACGGGACGGGTTAAAAAGAACGTAAAGAAAAATGTCTTGGAATGGAAATAATTGGGTTCCAATTTCTAACAAATGAGAAGGAAGCTGAATATATGGAACTAAGAAAAGGCGGCCTGCATGTCTAGAACGTACTAGTAGTTCTAGTTCCATATGCACGCGAACAAGTACCGAGTGAACCATACGCGATAATAGGTTTAGGAGAGGTGGATGAGAAGATGTGTATCTTGGTTGAGCCATTCACTAACCTAGGAACTGCGGTGCTGATATTTGGCCGCTGGCCTGGTCGTGGGGGATTATGTGGGGAAGCGGCCAAGAGAGAAGAGGGGGAGAGAGCATACTCGGTTGGAATAATAGTCAGTGACATACTAACAAGTCGGCATAGGCTCCAACCCCCGTCCCTTTTGCGGGTTCCAGTAACTTTTGTTTCTATCAAGTACCATGTACAAACTTGATTGTAGAGAATAAACAACGGGTAGCCGGGAAGTTTTATGGGCTCCATGTATTTGTACAATAAGTATATGTACGAATGGGCCTTTAATACAACAGGTAGCTGAAAAGTACTATGTACTGTTTTGGATCATCAGCAATACCCCGCACCCGCTCCTTCGACTCTGAAGTTATCATCTGAAGAGAGTAACTCATAAAGCATACCGAATGGTGGTACAATGGGTTTCGGAGATACATGAAGTCATGAACATTACATACACATGTACAGTACAGTAACATACTCTCCAAGGGTCAGAGATTGTTCCACTCCATCGGAAAAAAATGTCAAATAGAGAAGGAAGACCACCCAGCGATGGAGAGAACATGTGCGTGCGGCAGTACGGCCCGGAGATGGGTGTAACCTGCAATAATATGTATCAGAAGTTGATTAGATATTGAAACTCATGAGTTTAATGCCTAGTTGGTTGAGGTTCATTTCGTAATATCCATGAATCTGCATTGGTACTTGCTTGTACCAAATGTATTGCATTTGTGAGGTCACTGACTGTTACTGTTTAAATGCCGCTGGCCGTTGGTTTAAATTGTTGGACATATTGATGATGAAAAAAAGGGCGAAGTCCCGAGAAGATTTAATATACCGAATGAGAAACTTCATTGGTGCAAATTAATATGAATTGTGTATACACAACTTTTTCATAATCTTTGATATCTTTGTTATGCAAAAGATCAATTTGGTCAACGAATAAGAGGAAGCCTCTAATTATCTTCACGGGTACGATGTGATACTAAAGCCACTTACCTTCCCGTGCGTGGAACCCATCCATCCCCCCTCAATGCGGACGCGGAAGGCACCTACCCGTGTCGGCTTCCACAAAGAACCCCAATTTTCACTTTGTTTTTCTCTTCAATTTCCACTATAGCATGACTGACTTCATTTTCTCGCTCACTTCATTCCATCCCGTGAAGTTTGAGTGGGTGGTTCATTTACAATTTTCGTAACTTAGCACCCAACTTTTCCGATATCAGAGATACCAAGGTGGAGAAGAGCCTGGTGAGCCAATAAGTTGACCAGGGGGTATACTTTTTTTAACGTCGTATTAAGTGTCAGCAGACAAGGGTGGCATGATATATCGAACGCCATGAGCTTAATCGGGATATGAAGGGTCCAATAATTGGGATTTAAACGCTGTTAGCGCGCGGGAGGGTGGAAGTATTTATGAGGCACAGGAGAGCTATTGCTTCTTGAGCAAGATATCGGAGGGATCGGTATGGTAGAGAAAGGATCTAAAGAGAAAAGACGGCAGTGATACATGTGGGCATCGTCCGACACTCCGAACTAGTGGGTTGGATTCTGCAACAAAAAAAATAAGATGCCGATCTATGGATGCATACATTATATATATTTTCAACTACATGGATATACGTAGGAGTTCAAGCTACAATGTAAAATATACTATAATCCATTTTAATATATCCATCCTGCAGGCGTGGGGCAAGAAGGAACGGCTGTACAAGCTACAGGGTATTCCGAACCTTTACCATTGCGGGATTCTAACTGGTTTCCTGTTCCTTGGATAGGATTTTATAAGTATGTACGGCTAACACCTCATGCTACTTGCAATCGTACATGAGCATACATGATACGTACTGTATATACATAATTTCTGAATATGCCACTGCTACTGAGATTGGGATTACACAATTTGAACCGTAGGTAGCCTTGAATTTGTGCCCTTGATGTTATAGATACCCAAAATAAGGCTCTTTGAGAAGTTGCAAGTTACATCGACCCATTACTACACTTGCCTAAGTTCAAGTTGCCCCCAATTATCGATTGAACACGCTTGCAGCTCCACGACCGACGGAACCAGAAGGCTTTTGAACGGGCATTTGCAGCATATAAGAAAGGTGGGGCATTAGCATACCATACATTATTATACTGCATGCGTACTATTTACTCAAGTAATAACATTGAATCCAACACCTGCCATACAATACCATTTCTTCCAAGCCCCATTCCAACATCATTGACGCCCCCAAAAACACTAGGACCGACTCCACTCCATCCATCCATAGATTAAACGAGAATTAGGAAAACGACCACGGAAGATTCATCTCCATTCTATACATATTCTTCATCTAGACTTCTTATCATATCTCATCCCACCCTATCATTATTTACATATACCCCCATCATCCGAGAAGATTCATCTGTTGAGGGAAATAAGACAACTTTTGGCTGAAATTGAAAAAAATTCAACGAAAAAGGATTACCTTTCTATAGTTTTCTATTCTATCCAAAGAAGAGGGGGGCCTGGTAAAACAGACGAGAGGGATTTTTCATCACAATCATCAAAGGGAAATATACCAATCCAATCCAATGCAATGCAATCCAATAGATACGGGAACGAACTGTCACAACTTTTGGAAAAGCCCCGATTCCACGGTTTTCGGAAGAGAGTGCCCCTTGTACTGGTTTCTTTTTTGGTTGTATCTGGTTACTGGGTTAGATGTATGCACAACAATCTGGCCGGACTGAAACGAAATAGAAAAGGAAGAAAAGAAAAAAATGAAAAGAGAAGTACTGTACATTGTATCATTTCGTTTCCAGACAACGAATTGAAAAATAGAGAATGAGTGAGAGGCGGCAGGGGAATAGAAAATGACCTAAATGAGATGAGAATTTACAATTGAATTGTTTTACTTGGATTTCCTAATTGAGATTGTAAGCAAAATGTAGTAGTAGTAGTAGTAGTTTCAAAGCCGCAAAAGTTCTCAAGGGAATAAAAATATTTTTTGATAATAGCGCGACTACATACTCTCTCTCTCTACTATAGAATCTTACCTATAATACCAACCTGTACTTTATAAACTCCTCACCGTATATATCCACAATTCATATCCATCCAGATCCATATCCGCATACTGTACGATATACTTTACCCTTTCATTCTCCTTCTCACTCACACACCCACTCACTCACTCATAGACTCATAGACTCATAGTTACACATCAACATCTCAAATAATACATTTTTATACATATTTGTACAACCTTTCTATATTTACCAAGAGATTTTTTATTATCTTCGCCAAAAAGAGGAAGTGGAAAATAGTATGAAATCTTAATTATATCATCACACAAAAGATTTCCACTCATAAGAAAAAAAGATACATAGTAAAATAACAAGACCACCAAATTCATGAAGAGTGTCCTCCTCCAATAAATGAAGCTCATTACGCCCAACAGCCACCAAAGAGAAAAGAAAAAGCCAAGTTCAACTATATACGGGAATTTATACCAAATTATGAAAAAAAATAAAAAAAATTATTCTTCGTCTTTTAAATGTTAACTTGATCTAAGCCAAAAATAAAATAATCTTCATCCCTTCACATATACCTGGTATATCCAGCATAGCGGCGCATTACATTACCTTACATTACCATCAGATTTTACCTTGTCTTTTTTGTTTTTTGAATATATACCAGTACTGGTACCTTATATATTTTTTGTTGTACCGTATTACATAACTGAATAAAATAAATGAATAAATAAATAGATAGATAGTATTTCAGTATCTTTTACCTTTACCACTACTCA
This sequence comes from Rutstroemia sydowiana, assembly GCA_000812895.1. Classification (NCBI taxonomy): domain Eukaryota; kingdom Fungi; phylum Ascomycota; class Leotiomycetes; order Helotiales; family Rutstroemiaceae; genus Rutstroemia; species Rutstroemia sydowiana. The sequence continues at coordinate 34,690 of JWJB01009998.1, read as the reverse complement.
ACCTTTACCTACCTGGGTAATTATTTATATTTATTGAGGAAAAAAAAGAAGCAACAGTTGGTGATTGAGCACAGGCTGCATAACCTTACATATCCTATACTACATTACCATCCCCAGCAAAAAAAGTAAAGCAAGCAAGCAACCAAGCAAGCAATACGGATAATAACAATTTTACTACTATCAAAGGTATCTTAACCTTACCTTACCTTTACCTTACCTCGTCTCATCTACATTAAATTATTAAATTATTTATTTGTACAGTACTTTCTATCTCTCACAGTACAAGCAGCTCGTACTTGTCCTTGTCTTCTTTTTTTTATATATCATATCCACGAGATCATAAATCCTTTATTGTTTTATTTTCATTCTACTACTGCCACAGTTTGGAAAAAGGGAAAAAAAGGAGGATCACTCTCTTTTTTGAACAACTTACAATATAATTATCATTATCATTCTTTTGGAAATAGCTTCATTATTAATTGAATTGAATTGAATTGAGTTGAAGAGATCAAGGGAGAAGAAAGAAATCAGATTTATATCTTTAGCTGTTTGAATTTGATTTGATCTTGGATCTGTGAGTAAAAGAGGGAAGGAAGGGGGAAAACCAAAAGGAAATTGGAAGAGGAAGAAGAAGAAGAAGATATAATTATTGAAGAGGCTCAAATTAACGACGAAGAAGAAGGAGAAAAAGGCAAGATAAATAAGAGAAGGAGTCAACACAGAATTCAACAAAGTTATAAGAAAAGAAGAAAAAGAAGAAGCAGCAAGAGGAAATATTGTATTCAGAAAAAAGATCAAGAGATGTTTCAACCTCAACCCACACCATATTCAACTTTCTCCTCATATGGGATAAATTTATCTCCACCTCCGCCTTCATCTTTACAATCACAACAACCCAATTCACTATCAATAGATTTTGATAATTTCCATCCAATTCAACTTCAACCACAACAACAACCACCACCACCACAACAACAACAACATCAACAATCAATACCGCATCATCATCAACAACAACATTCGCATTCACATTCGCATCCAAATACGCATTCTCATTCACATCCGCGACAACATTCAAATCAATTACCAACTCAACAATCATCAAATTCAACACATTCATCACATTCATCACCTCCCACGACGATCATTGCTAATAATCCTTCTTCGTCATCATCAATTGTGGTTGGGTCTCAAGGTGGACAAAGTACAACAGCGGGACGAGTACTAGGAAGTACCCTGCATCAATTTCGAGAGAGACATCCACATCAACAACCACTTTTTAGTTCGGTCAATAATAGTAACGCGAACTCAAACATTACTGGAAATCAACCCCACAACACAAATACCAATTCTCTGTCTCCACCTTTCTTTCAACACAATCAACAACAATACAAGATGGAGAGTAACGATGTTAATGATTTGGAAGCCCAAGAGGCTCTCGCGAGGAGCTTTCAACCTACTTTGGAGGTATGTTTTACGTTTGCCTTTAACTACTAGAGCTTTAGAATAAGTTCTAGGGTGGTGGGCTGTTTAGTGTCGAACTGGAACTGACGTGCGGCAGGGCCCGTTAGTGGGGGAGAAGAAGAGCAGTTCGGCGATCACAGATGAGTATGCGAAAGCTGATCCGGTCTATGTTGCAAAGACTGCTGTAAGTATTTTTTCTCCCAGATCAATTCTTTTCGCAGCTAATCCACCATCGAAACTAGGCGCTGCCACAGAAATACTCTCATTACCGACCAATTATTGGCGATGGAAATTGCGGATGGCGGGGTAAGTTTCTTACAACTTGAGACTCTCGTACACGCGACCTCAATTTCACAATGCTCACTCGAGCCCATGTTAGCATGAATATGGCTAACTCCAATGTTTTCTGCAGCCGCGGGCTTTTCATACTTCGAGGCTTTACTACGAACAAGGAGTGGGAGCCAAGTTAGGGAGGAGAGAGCACGAATGATGTCGTTAAATAATCTACTTATAACCGCGGGCGGATTTGAAATGTGGCTCTTCGAAGATATGGTGGTGCAGACTACGGATTTATTGAAAGATATGGCAGATCTCCTGGACGAATCTATCCCTGCTGCCGAAGCTTTGATCTTACAACGATTTAATGAAGCAGAAGTTTCTGAAGGTATCGTTTACCATCTACGGCTACTCGCGAGTTCCTGGCTCCAGGCATACCCCCAAGATTACGAAGGATTCATACCAGATGGCGGGGGAGTTGACAAGTACCGGAAAGAATCTATCGAACCGGTGAACAATGAGATTGACCACCTGGGTATGGTATTACTTGTAGATGTTCTTTTGAAACCAATTGGAATTTCGGTAGAGATCGTCTACCTCGATCGGAGCGCAGGTACCGAGACCAACAGCCACTTGATGCAAGCAGTAGAGTCAGATGGCCAGGCAGCTCCTCATACCATACACTTACTCTATCGCCCAAGTCATTATGACATTCTCTACAAAGAACCCATTTCTTTACAGCAAGTCATGGGTATCAATCCCAATATCCAGGTCAACCGCGCGGCGAACTTCACCCAACCATACCAAGCTCGAAGCGCCATGACCAATTTTCCAAGCAGCGATATGAGTTTATTGGCAGGCATGATACCTGGTTTCTCATTTGGTCAGGTGGATTTTCAATCATCATATAAGCCACCTCTGCCCACTAGCGTTGGCCCCATTGTACCAACTGGTCCCGTATCAACTCAACAATCCGCCATGTCGATAGTTCCTCCGCGTTCAACATACAGTACTATAAATACCACCCCATCTCTTGCATCACCCATTCTCAATTCTCCTCATCCATTTCAGACAGGACAAACGACCCTTCCTCTACATACGCTTCCTCTCCCCCATCCACATTCTGGAATCCCACCCCAGCTTTCCCCTGGGGTAATCCCAGCTCCAAGTTTCCGTCCAAGCAAATGGGAATGGGCTGCAGCGGCTGATTTACAAGAAGGTCCAACACCTACTTTTCAGACAAGTACGTTCAAGAATAGTCATTACAACACTGCGCATTACAATAATCCGAACTTTCAACCGGAAGAATGGTCACCGGAGGAAGAAGGACTCACACCATCGAAGAGTTCGAGTGGGCCTGGGGGAGGAGGAGGTGGTGGTTATAGTGGTTGGGGAAGGAAGAAAAGTAGTTGATAAGTAAAGTTTCACTAGGAAGAAAGTGTGGAAACGGGACATAATTTTTCTTTTCAATTTCATATGTTTTGCTGCGAGGTATTTTGTTTTGTTTGGGGTGGGGAGGCGGGCTTGGAGTTTTTACTCTATGTTTTTTTTTACTATTTTCGAAAAAAATTCGCTGCGTGTCTGTCAATAGTGAAGTGGATGGAAATGGAAAGTTGAGAGAAAGGGGTGAAATTTGCTGGAAAGGAGGATTTGAAAGTATAGGACAGATGAGATGGGGAGATGATATGAGGATAAAGGGGTGCTGTGCTGTGTTGATGAGATATGATGATGATGAAATGAAAAAAGAATTTGCAAGATTGGTAGTTTTTTGAGGGATGAAAAGTAGATGAGATGAGATGAGATGAGCATTGAGATGAGAACGAGATGAGTTGAGATGAAGATTAATGTATATCGTTGGTTTGGATAGTCAAATATTGAAAGGGAGATTTGAAAGATTTGAATAACTTGAAAGATTGATTGGATGGATGGATGGGTGAATGAATGGTTGGGTGAGTGAGTGAATTGAGTGATGATATTATATGATTTGATTTGAATTTGATATCATGTAAATTTACAGATGAGATGAGATGGGATGAGAATACAGATTAGCACTTTCAAGTTTGAAGTTTTAGGTTTGAAGTTTTAAGTTTATATATTTGGATGAGATGAGATGATTTCATCTGACTATGTAAGTGGTTGAGATGAATTGAATTATTGAATCTACAGTAGGTTTATGGATAGCGATTAGAGAGTAGGGAGTAGGGAGTAGGGAGGAGGGATTAGAGAGTAGGCTATAGATATCATTGTCTCAGTAATCACATTTACATGCCTGTCCTTGGATGGGTATATAGTTCTTGATGTATTAGATATAGATACTTACTTCCTCGTCGATATGATATATACTGTATGGAGTGAGTATATATCTACCTAGGTAGATTCTCAGGTATATTATATTACTTGGTGATAAGCGTGGGTGGGCATATATCGATATCGATATCGATATCGCTCGTATCAAATTGTTGTCTGCCTGGCTCGGGGTTCCTTCTATCATTCATCGTTCACTTACTGGTAGGTAGTAGGTTGCAGGTAGTTCTGTATGTACAGTACCATCTCTATAGGCCTCTGGAAGATACCATATTACTATGACTTGCTCACTTACCAATTAATCTCCACCCGTCTATCTCGTGCTGCTTTTGGGGTGTAGGTAGTTACAGTCTACTGTAGTAGGAAACCAAAGCGATACTCACGCTACTCAACGTACAAAATACAAAACCAACCTACCTCTCAAAAAAGCAACCACCCAAGGAAATTCCCTTTTCTCCTACTCGTAGAATATACAACTCCATTACCTAGGTACTCGTACCATACATCATACATATGAAGATATCAACAAGGAGTAACCCTGTAATCAAAAGCCCTATGGAAGAAGAAAAAAATCGTTTGCAAGAATAAGGGAGATAGGAGACTTTGTTCTTGTGATCATCAGTATCACAACAGCTCGGATCGTAATCTATTCCAAAAACTATCTGCACTTGCTTTCGCTATCGTCTCGGCTTGCAGATACCTAAGGTGGGTGGCTAATGTTATGGATGCATACACCGTAGATATGCAAGATGCGTGGATCATCGACTGGTTTGTTGCTCGGCGCATTGTGGAAATTTATTTTATTTGATTTTCATCAGGTGTGTGTGTGTATGGTTTTGTTGTAGTTGTTGGTTTTGTTGTTGGTGTTGAGGAAATTGCCATGTTGGTGTGGAGATTTGTGCCCGATCATTGGAGTAAGGGGGATATTTTATGCCCGATTCAAGAAGTAATGGACGATGCTTGTATTGTGTTGTATTTTCGTAGGTATCGCATGGCATAGAGATCCTGGTCGCTTGACTTTGTCTGTTTCTTGAAGCGTGCAACATTTGTACATGTACACGCTCGAATTCAATGTATGTGTAAAATTGCAATGCGGAAGCGGTCAAAAGATATGCGTGTGTAGCGACGACGATTGTTCAGGTTTCGCAGATTGATTGTGTGCATTTTGAGAAGAGGTACTGTCGAATTGGATGTATGGGTATGGGTGGGCAGATGGTGGTGCTGCTGCTTTGCTGCCACTGATATGCATGTGGTGGTGGCGGCGGCGGTTGTTTGCTGTACTTCTCCTGTCAGATTCTCGTCGGAAGTCGAAATTTGTTCCATTCCATAATTATTCTTATGCTGTAGTGTAGGTGTTGGAGAGCGGTGAGGAACACAAGTTGTTGTGGCGGGCTTGAATGCTGTCGATAGAGAGGCACCGCATTGAAAAACAAGAATCTGAGAGGCTTTTTCTGTGAAACTCGAAGAAGAAAATCCCCCTGATTTGTTGGAGTATCTGCTCCTACGGTTGATATGCGAGATGCGAAGCTGTCATAGAGATCTTGCGGTGACAATTTGTTGCTTGTCAATGCCACAAATGCCCGATGCTTGTAGCCGTATGCAGGTCGGAAGTTTATAGGTTGGTGCATGGCTTGGAAACTGCTGCGACCAACGTTTTGGGTTCGAGGAAGTTAATGTTGCCAAAAATTTATTTGATTGTTGTGATGCGGATTGGGTGACAGTGGTGTACACATAAGATTCGCATTAGCATTAGCATGCTATGTTGTCGACGTACGCGCGTTGAGGAAACATACATTTTCGGTGCGACGGGACGTGATGTTGCATGATGCGACAGTGAAGTTATATCGGCACCAGATTTTCGGGAGGTTGCTCGATCGGGACTGCAAAAGACGGAGGGATGAGCCGTCGCGTCGGTGTCGAGAACGGCATTTATTGGATTGATTTGGTTAATCTTAGAGGCGTGCTGCGATGCAACGGCATTTCACGTCCATGTCCATCGTCGTGATCTTCTGAACGAATGCGCATTGGTCATTTGAATGCCAAGTATCTGGTAATAAGACAAGGTCATTGTTGTCGCTGTCTATGTATACATATGTATCTTTATCGTGTATAATGTTGTATTGTATTTGAATGTTCGGTGTTTAGTTTTTGTTTTCAATTCGTTGGCGAGATAAGTAGATCGGCGAATACCTGGATTTATGAAGGACATAAGACCAAATGAGACTTCACTGGTAGGTACAAGTACCGGGTAAATCATCAACCAGTAAACCACACTCAAACTTGCAACCCTCTTTCAATAAAATCAATTTTTTGAAGAACATCTTTAAAGAACAATTTGATAATTCAAGCTTCGCTCAATAATTATGTCCATATAAATTGTTGAATGGGAGTTGAACTTTAGGGTTGTTTATTTGCTTATGAGCCAACCGGGTAAATAAGTTTTCCATTTTGGGATAGATTAATGATATCGTGAAAGAGGAATTTTATATCTTCATCAATGCCAAGCAAGGATTCTTCATCTTCCATTCCCGCTCACACGGCCCACCCTCTAAAATTGAGATAAGATAGACAATTTCCACGTGCCTTTGTTGCACATCGCAAACTCGTGGTGAGCGCATGGTTTTCAATGCCGTAGGCTGAAGGTGGGGAAAATTGCTGCGACGTTTGGTTGATGTTTGGTTGGAGTTTATGGTTGGTTGGCTGGGTGGTTGGTGCTGAAATTCGGAATCTCATTACCGAACATCGGGTACCAGTCCAGCATTATTATATGGGTATTGATTTTTGATTGCCGGGTGATTGGAGGAAGGAAAAGGCTGAAGATCCAAAGGGTTATCTCCTCTATTGGATTGAATTTGACTTCTCTTTTATGGAATGGCATTTGGATAGGATGGTTGGTTAAAAAGAGAAGAGAAAATGAAAATTAAATTGACCTTGACACATAACCGATGAAAAACAAAGACAAGCTAGCATAGCCTGGCCTAAGCTTTCCATCTGACATCTTAAATCCCAGTATCCGATCAATTTTTTATTTTTTCTTAGGTGGAGTAACTTAAGTTAGCCCCATAATTAAGGTTAATACTCGCAATTATGACGTATTCCTTTCCATTATGATTGATATCATATTGTGGCTGAGGTGACATTTTTTTTATCAATAGCTTCAAAATATGAAATTCTCAGATGATAATTAAATAATGCTATAATTATTTGAATATTGTTGGTCATTTCTTCCTTTTTGTTTGTTTTCAGTTGTAATACATAACTTGTTTGAAAGGAAAATCAAATGGAAAGGAAAGGTCAATAAAAACTACATAGGAGTAAAAAGTAGCAAACCTTTGTACCTAGTAAATTCTCTTTTTAACTACCCTACCTAGATAGATACCTAGATAGATAGACAATCCAGGTACAAAATTTAATTGATTTCTGCAAACAAATCAAGAAATATAGAGGTTCCTTCAAGGTATATCCATTCATATAAAGGTAATCAACAACTGAAAAATAATGATAAAAAAGATCTAGACAGCACAGCCATTGAGAACTAATAAATAAAAAGCTACCGAAGTACCCTCAAAAAGTATCACAAGTACCACAATACAATATAAATCTCAACCAATCATTAAATTTTGCAACACAAAAAATACATCATCATCGTCATCAAAGATTCATCAACTAAAAAAGAAGAACTTTTAGAACTTAGAAGAATCGAATTTCTCTTTACCGTACTTTACTTTCATAATTTCATAGTGGAAATACTAACGTTGAGCTACCTACATTTACCTGATTTGAATTTTCTTGTTTTTGTTTAAGATATCTTAGACCCCGCTCAATTCAATCCTTCTTTTATCTTATTTCTACTCCTCAAACCATATTGCTACAATCTTGAAAGAAATATACTCCAACGTAAGTCTTATTCAACGATTCTTCATGCTTTTATTTACTTATTGTTTCATGGTTGCTATGGATAATATGGGATGATGTGTACATGGTTTTTCAATTCAATGTTTCATGCGATCTGTGTAACCTAGGGGTGCACTGACTTCGATCGATTTAATAACCTCCCCGTTGCGTTATTTTGCTCTTGGACCTTTATCAACTTGCCAAAATCAGACGAAAACTTTGCAGAAAGGCTAACATAACCGTCCAAAAGATCCTTTTCATCGCTTTGCAGTAATCCCATCCAACTAGTAAATCTCTGACCTTCTTGTCGCAATCACCAATCTTCCACACAAAATGGCCATGATGCGTAAGTCAACCTCTCCGCCAATCATACTTAGTTTGAGTATTATTCGCTAATCCTTGTCAACTGTAGGGGCTGGGTTGGGCTTCGCGTCCTTAGTTATGATTGCTGTGTCCATACTTTTTATGTTCTTCGTCATCCTCAGTGGCTACAAGAATATCACTCCTCTGAACAAGACATACTTCCTACAAGCAGATACTTCAGGTATTGCGGGTTCCGGGAGATCCGTCTCGCAATGGACTTACTTCTACGTTTGTGGTGAAGGGAACACAAATTGTGGATCTCCTGTGCCGGCCTTACCTTTTGGATATGCTTGGGTTGGAGGCAGCGACGGAGTGCCGTCTTCGCTTGTTGGGTATGTTTTCTTGAATTTTCCTTCCGACATTGTCAGTTTTACTAACCGATCACTATTGTAGTAACCATGGAAAAGGCACCACCAGTACTCATTACTACTACTTGTGGAGATTCGGCTGGGTCTTTTATCTCATGGGATTAGTCCACGCAGTTATGGCACTCTTCTCCAGCCTACTAGCTCCATGCAGTCGTCTCGCTTCCTATCTTTCCAGCACTATCCTTTTGTTCGGCCTCTTCTGGTATAGTCTCGCAGCCTCGCTAATGACGTAAGTGGCACCTTCACTACCGCACCCCATATGCACAATTGAGTCTAACACTCATCCTTATAGCGCGGAATTCGTACAAGCTCGCAACCGCTTTCGCAGCGCGGGTATCAACGCCCAAATAGGTAAATATGCTTTTGGCTGGACATGGGGAGCTTGGTTTGCCATGTTCCTCGCTACTATTCTTCTTTGCCTTGCGGGTAAGAGTGGGGAGTCTCGCAGACACTCGCGCAGAAGTGGTTTGGGATCAGATGCAGAGGATATGAAAACGACTTCGAAAGGTGGTGGAATGATGGGATTCTATCGCAATCAAAGAGCTAGACGTGAGAGAGGCTCATTCATTGAGACTGATAGTCAGCGAAGAACGGTTAAGGATGATTATGCTTAAATGAGTTGGATGGTTTCGAGGTAGAGATTGGATGGTTCTTGAAAGGTTTGTGGTGGAGGAAGGTGGAAGAGCTGATCTGATTTGCTTGGGGAGCCAAGGAATGAATACCCATGATGGATTGATTTCGTTTTGAAGTTTACGGATGACGATAATAATGGCAACAAGGTGGAGGGGGATTGGAGTTGGATAGTAATGGGAGGATTTTGTATCATATTAATGAGGAATGTGGAGGGGCGGGAAATGGGGAATGGGGAGTTACGTGGTTGAAACATATACCTGTCGTTACGATTATGGCGATGCGTACGATACTTTTTATACTAGCACTAAAATAATAATCTCTGTTTATACTTGACTCTCATTTTGAAAGTAATATGCTTTGATGTCTTCTCATCTCACATCACATTCACAAACTTGTAACCGAAGGATGGAAACTATCGAGTGATAGTTTGAGTAAGAATAGTGATTTAAAAGCAATAAATGAGAAAGACTACCGTTAGAGAGAAGTGGAGTGAATACCCCTAAAATAACTTCAATAAATCTTCAGATGTAAACTTGAAAGTTGAAAGTGAAGTTTGTGGAAATGAGAAGTGAATTTCAACATACCGAGGCATGTATCAATTAGGAAAAATGTAAATAAATCCATTGAATTTTGCCAACAACTTTTTTTTGAGATGTGCAACAAAAGGTTTAGGTGAAGTCAAGTTTGTGGGAGTGAATTTTAAGGTGGGAAATGTGGAAGTGAAGAAGGTGAAGTGGGTGGATGAAGTGAAGAAGTTGAGGAAGTGAATTTATATTGAAACCTCGGCAGACGCCAGTTTAGGAAAAAAGTGAATAAATCCATTGAATTTGCCGATACCGGTAACTTTTTATTTTATTTTTATTTTTTGAGATATGCAACAAATGGGTTTTGGGTAAGTAGTGAATAGAGTGAAATTGAAGTCGATGAAGCGTGTATGAAGGTGAGGAAGTGAATATGTGTTGAAACCTCGGCAGATATCTACCAATTTAGGAAATAGGTAAATAAATGCATTGAAATTTGCCGATACCGGTAACTTTTGCTTTTTTCTTTCTTTTTTTGAGATATGCAACAAACGGGTTTTAGGTGGGTAGTGAATGGAGTGAAATTGAAGTCGATGGGTAAGTGAAGGGCGTGTATGAAGATGAAGAAGTGAATATAAATCAAGACTTCGGTAGATACTAATTTAGGAAAATGGTAAACAAAATTATTGAATTTGCCAAGAACCTTTTTTTTTTTTTTTTTTTTCAGATATGCAACAAATGGATTTGGGATGTGTAGTGAATGAAGTGAAATTGAAGATGAATGCGTATGTATAGTATAAGTGAAGCTCGTGGATGAAGAGAAATTGATGATGAAGTGAGTATTGCAAAAAAAGAAACTAATACATACAACAGTGGGGATTCGCTGGTGGTCACCCACCCAACTACTAATCCACCGATTCAAGGCTTGTGTATGGCAGAGCGGACGGGATGCCCAATTCTCCTTGATCTATGGTCGTATGTGACGGTTGTAGCGCAAAAGATTCTTATATACACTGAGTTTAGAGTGAGCGAAGTGGGGTGAATGGGTGGATAAGATGAGTATGTGTGGAGTGAGTGGATGAAGGTGAATTATTCACATTTCAACACCGTGAATCTACAATTTATCGAATTCACCATCAATATCAATAAGCGAAGTGCATGCAGTGGGAGGAATGTGGGTAGATGGAAATGAAAGTAAAATAAGTTTTTGAACTTTTGACTTTCAATTGTTTGATACTGGAGAACTGGAGAAGCACAAGTTCTAGAAAATATAATACCCAGTAAGCTCTTCTTCTGTGTGTTTTCTCCTATTGCGCCTCTCTTTCCTATTCAGTGCCTTCTGAATAGCTTTACTTTCCCCGGGTGACTTAGACTTTTTGTTGTCGGCTTCCCTCGCTGAGCTACTTCTCATGTCAAACTTATATCTCCCCACAAGTCACCCTGAATACCCGGTAGCCGTACCACTATCATCGGATATAACATTCCTAGATAAAGAGCAAAAATATGATCATGCTATTATACTTCACGTATTCTTTCACTAAGAAATGTCATTATCTGAGTAAGACTTGAGGAACTGAAACCATTCATGTACATTCATCTGTCCAATAAAAATATATCTACCTCGAATGTAATGTTATTTACCCCTAACAAATTTTTACAAATCAGAAATAAAATACGCTTTGTGATAAATACAGTAAATGCATCAACCCAATCATCAATCATTCTCTATCCGCAGGTTTCAAGGAAACCTTAGTCCCGTTCTTGGAGCATACCACTAATGTATATGCCTCCTTCCATGGCTGATCATCTCTAGGTGATATCTCTTCAAACTCTTGTAACATACGCACTATTACAAATGATGCTTCGGTGAGTGCGAATTGTTCTATTAACACAAGTCAGCTCTAATCCCCATGCACAGTAATCATCGTGATTAACTTACGACCGAGACAAATACGAGGACCACCATTGAATGGGAGGAATTCCTATTATAAACTTCATTAGATTTGTTCATACAAATTTGAAGTAAAAACCAATAAATCATAAGGAAACAACTAACCCATTTTGGTTGAATGGTATCCCAACGTTCAGGACGAAACTCCTCGGCATCTTCACCAAAGAGATCCTTACGACGATGCATGGAGAAAACACTGTAGAGGACTTGTGTTCCGCTTTTCACGAACAAAGGGGATTCTCCGTCTTCTCCGCCTCCCTTGGGGAGGACAGTATCACGTACTGATTCGCGGGTGTTGGCTGGGACGACGGGGTGGAGACGAAGGGCTTGGTTGCGTTAGTATGTGGTGTGAAAGTATAGGAGCACTGTGTTGGTATATGAATACATACATTCGTTAATACACTGCTTCAAATAGCTCAGGTTCCTCAGGTCTTCGTAAGTAGGAGCCTGTCCATTAAGTTCCAAAATCTCTGTTCGCAATTTCTTAAATACCTCTGGATGTCTCGCCAACATGAAAAATAAGTTGCTGAGTAAACTAGCCGTGGTATCACGTCCCGCAAGCAAAACATTGAGAACTTGATCGCGGAGAACTTGACGATCTTGTGTGAGTTTGGCGATCTCTTCAAGGAAGATATAAGGAGATTCATCATCTTCAGAACTTGAGGATTGTTTTTCTTCGTCAAGAGCGGCGAGCGCGACGTCAATGTAATGATCAACGTATTTAAATACGGTCTTTCGAGCTTTCTGGCTAGTCCGGCTATAACGAAGTCGACCCAAGGGACCGAGACGCACCATGTGAGAGGCTTCGAGTTGGGTGTAATTGTATTTTTCAGCGAACTCAGAGGCGGAGACACCCCCCGAGATTTGTTTCGAGTTGGATTGGGTATTGACAGAGTGACCAAATAGAAACTGCGTAGCGGTGTCCATTGTAAATCGGAAGAAGAAGTCTTGTAGATCGACTGTAGATCCATCTCGAGGAAGGCGGTTCATTAACTTTTGAAAATGCCCCTCAAGGAGACCTAAGTTTGAGATACTCTCTTTAGCAAAGGTTGGCCTTAAAAGGGTTCTCGAGTCGTGCCAGAGCTTGTTATCTGTAGTGAAAATGCCAAGTCCGAAGACAGGTTTCATGGCATCGACTCTGATGGATGAAAGTCGATAATCTTCGAATTTTGTTGCCAGAATTGTCTTGACATTCTCTGGATCTATTGTGAAAATCGTGTTAAAGGTAATGAGTTTTGAAGTAAAAGTAGTGCCGTGGGTCTGATAACGCTCAGAAGTTCCTTCTAGATGGCGTAGGTTCTTTGCATTTTTGATCGTGTCCAGGACCAAATCAATTCCGAAGACAGGATCTTTCAGAGGATATTTCACCTGTGCTGGCTCACACCCATTCTCAGACTTGAAACGACGTCTGGTGAAATAAAGCTTGATTTGAGATAATATCAAGTAGAAAAATCCTAAGGCTGATGATAAGACGATGATATCGGGGCCTATTCCATGAATTGAGTCAATTGACAACATTTTGGATTGGAGTAAGGAAGGCAGAAGTTTGACTCTTCAGTGGAAAGATTACCACGTCAGATGTAGCATCTTATAGTTATAAAATTGAAGGATAATTAGCAAGTTCATTGCGTTGTACATGTGAAGGCCCGTGACGAAGCCTCCCACGCAAGGGAGTCTTTTAATAGTATGGATCTAGCGTACCCGTCGCTCAACGCCACCATACCACTAAGCTTGCATCAAGTGGCAATTGCAGGGTCTCAGGGCCAAGAATACCATCCGCGGGAAATGGGGGTAAGCTGAAATTCTCACCTCATCTTGTCCATTGTGAGCATATATCAATATCCTACATAGATCTTATCTCACTACACACTTGCAAGTCTAAATCGGTGCTTAGCCTGTAGTAGCAGTAAAGAACAATCTGTGAAATAATAAGCTAGCCTATTTCAAAACTTGTGAGACCTCAATGTAGTGCTCCACCGGCTCGGGGCCGAGTCAGGGCGGAGCTATAACTTGGAAGTTGCAACCATAGCTCTGGTATCCATAAGCACATTCCATACTTATGAAAGCATCATGCTATTTATTCCAATCCACATCCCCATCACCCGGAACACTTCAATTTATGGCTGCTTATGGAGACAACTGGGACAAATACGCAGGAACGGAATCGATAGGGTGATATCTTGGTAATGAAGATTGCAGTCAATCCTCCCTGCTCGGTCAGTTCCTAACTAGGCGTTGATCGGCTAGCTCCACAGGATACACATCTAGTCACGAACAATACTGGGGGCGGATGCATCGTCTCGTAACCACCCCACAAATCAATATTCATGGGCTACTAAACTAGGCTATCATGCGGATAAAAGTTACCCCTTGGCAACGTACCGAGTCGTCCACCCCATTTACGGGATATAGTTGGCTAAGTAAAATTGTGTTATGAACTACGATGAAGTTGGATAGGATTCGAAACGGACCGATTTTTGGCCAGCAATTTGGTGCTGAATAGAAAAAGCTGTCTAGTCCATTAGGAATTATAGGTGTAAAAAGTCATAGCGGCAGTAGATTGAGCGCGCCCAATTGAGAATAGCTTAATTTGCTCATAGGGTGGAGCGCCCCTGGCTATGATATACGTTGAAAATATAAATCCCTCTCGAATCTCGAATCTCGAATCAATCATAAACAAGGGTGCCGTTTATAGAAACCCCACCCTCCTTACTGGTCTGGTATAGTTTTGGAGCCAATTATGTCACAGACCCGCCACAAACTTTTGACACATTAAATAGTCGTGGGAGGCTGATTTAATCAATAGCTTATCCTCCAAGTAGTTTCATTGAACTACAATGATCAACAATACGAGTTAAAATAATTTTGGAAAACTTTCATCTTGAATTCTATAATAACAACTACCATGAAGCCGGTTAAGATAATCGAGCATGGAATAAGAGATAGATAACAGTTGCAACAATGAAAACCCCGAGCCGTGCTTGGAAACGGAATAGAGATCTGCAAATATAGCCCCGTACATCTAGATTCCCAAAATATCGGCTTCTCATAAGGAGATACTGGTGCCAAGGGAAGAGTTCTTACTGCATTACTACCGAGAACCGATGGGCTACAGGGCAAAACTAATAATAGCGGGGAAGATATAACAGTTATACAATAAAGGAGGCAGGCATATGATAGGCTATCCCCACAGTGTTTCGATTTAAGGTGAAAGGAATTGAAGGATAATCCATGAAAGTTAATCGGATGCAATTTAAGAATGCATCGGATCTACCAAATATAGGTATTCATTCCAGAAAAAATTGTAGAAAGAGCATATGCTTTCCACGTGTCTCCTTAAAACATCATCCCTTTGTCTCAACTTAATCTACATGAAAGAACGCCACATAATAAGGGAAATTTAGAGCGATAGAAACTCGATTTAGAATCTGGAATTGGGATAGAAGAATTACTTTGCCTCACCAGTGCTTTCGAATTCTCATTTTTTCCTTACCTTTGCCTTTACCCTAGGCAAGGAAATATAAAAACGGCGAACCTAATGTTAGAAAAGAGTAAAGGGTAGGGATGAAGATAATCATGTCGGGAATATAAAAGTGCTGTGCCTCATAGCTACAAACATCGCCAATGATGAAAGATTTGAGCTCACTGTCGAAAAACCCTTCCAATAAATTCTGAAACTATATTTGACCGATAGGACTATACCCCATTACCAAAGTCCGACTTTATTGGTACGGTAGGCGGCCAAACCAAGAAGGTTAGTCTAATCCGTAGGCATAGATCATCCCGTCGTTGTCTTTGGTTACCAGATAATGAATGATAGCTCGTTACCAAACAATACCCATAGTAGCTCTGAGCTGCGTTTCAATATATTGGATGACAGCCTCGGTAGGTACGGGATACAGCAATCAACAAACATACTTAGAGTGTACAAAGCAGATTACACCTTGAGCGAGCTGGTGGCAAGACTTCTCATCACAAGATCAATTGATAAGCCGGAATGAGGTCCTGGAAGGATGTCTGTCGTCGTATAGTTTTCAGCAACAGTTAGAGCCAAAATATGACGATGGAGAACAACATGGTGGCTGTGATGGAGTACCAATACACGGTATGGAACAATTGATAAGTTGGATTGGCTTGAAGACGCGAAATAAATGGCGATGGGTGTTGATTGGTAGTCGAATGTGGGGGGGGCATGCAGTATTAGGCATCTTCATCCATTCCCTACAAATGATCGCCGTACCGAGTGGGACCCTAGAGCATGCTTGATTATTCCCATATTGTTGAATCTTGGTTGCAATTATTTTCATGGACGACCTACATGGGTTAGCTACATGGGTCGGGACTCAGCTACCTTTAGCGACCCGCGTCAGCTACAGTACTGTACATGGTATCTTGGAATGCAGAGTTTGATATTGTGTTTACGCGTACGATATATATTTATACGATTGACATGGTAAGCCGCGTCTCAGACGGATTATTGTCATTGTTAGCTTATTGCCCTTCGCCCTATTCCCAATTAAGTTCGACGGCTCGCTCGGGAGAGACGGGAAGGGAATTAGAATTGTTGGCTAGTGAGCCAACACAGAGACTAGAAAAAAAGTACGTTGAAGATGTAATAAGCACTGTAGGAGAGCGAGAAGGGGATATGGCCCAAGACCATGGAGCACATGACGTTTCCGAGGTTACAAAAAATGTCGCGAAGTCGCTCAGAAATCCACTCATCCATCCAACTGTTGATTCCAAGGACAGCATCAAGAATGCTTACTAGTATTACGTTGGAAGATTTGCCGAAGGTGGGAGAGGTTTGCTATTCATAGAATGCCTCAAGAGTCATATAGATAGTCCGAATTTAGAATTTCGCTTGCTCACAAAGTGATTACCCAGAGAAAGTATCATGAACTAGGCCTTCACCCTTAAAATAACCGTCACTTGTTCCTCAATACCTAACCCTTCATCGCCGTTTTCTACCTTCCCTGCCTTATCTTCCATACTACATTCCAATATCCACCCACCAAGTTTTACACCCTCTCTTTCAACATCAAGTGTCCTAAAGAGTCAAACCCATCACCATGATATCGAAAAACGAGCACATTGCTGAATGTCTGGGTGCTGAATTGCCAGATATCGACAAAAGTCTGTGGGAAATTCTTTCCACTGCCGCCGAGAACCATCCCGATGAAGAAGCAGTATGCTCGCTGTCACAAGCTTGGGATCACCTCCAGTCACCACCTATTTCCGAAGATACTGCTCTAGCATGCGAATCGCCCATAACAAATGGAAATATTGGGGAGCTAGCGTGGCCTGATCGTCCATTGAGATGGACTTATTCCCAACTCAAACAAAAGGCTGAGGTTTTGGCCAATTGGCTTCACAATCACGGTTGCAAAAGAGGTGGTCGCCTTGTTGTGTGTGTCACAAACTCTGCAGAATGGGCATTGCTACTATGGACCTCTGCAAGATTAAACATGGTGTTGGTATCATTGGACCCAAATTCATTGGGAACAGATGCACAGCATTACTTTGATATTGCGCAGCCAGATGTTGTTTTCTTGGATAAAGCTATGCTTCCAGCTCCCACAGTATTTGACCATACCAGACTCTGCATATCTTTGTCGAGAACCGTGCCGACGGGGGACGCAAGTTGGCATTTGCTTCACGAGATAATGCAAACTTCACTATCAAGCTCCGATTATTTCAGTTCAGATGAATCACTCATTCAATATGAATCATCCGCTTCATACAAAGACCAAAACCTGACGAGCAAGGACGAACTTGCTATGATTCTCTTCACAAGTGGAACAACATCTTTCCCAAAAGGCTGTTTACATACCACCTCAAACATCTGCTCCCAAACATTTGATTATGACCCTGTTGTCAGAGAGAATGGCCAGCAGAACAAGTGGCTCATTCATACTCCAGTGTCCCACATTTTTGCATTGGGGCAGGCTATACGTGGCTGGAGAGATGGCAGTAGCGTAGTGTTTCCTGCTGCAAGATTCGACGTCACTGCATCTCTCCGAGCTCTCCAACAGGAGAGGATCACTCATATGGGTGCTGTACCGGCATTGGTTCAAGCACTGATTGGACACCCAAATTTTCTCAGCAAAGAAACCTTGAACTTGCAATACGTCTCCTTAGGAGGAACTTTGATCACAAATGACGACATTCAATTGTGTAAAGATCGCCTAGGAAGTCGAGCAGTCATTCAAGGTTTTGGTATGACTGAAGGATCTCCGATAGTAAGCTGGCGACGAGATGACCCATTGCTAGAACTGACTCATCATTCTGGCGTTGGGAAAGTTTTACCCGGTGCTAGAATGAGGATCTGTGCCCCATACAGTCGGCAGCCGCTCAATAAAGGAGAGACCGGAGAACTTCATATCGGGGGAACGTCTGTTATAAGTGGTTATGCGAATATTGCGGATGATGCTTTTTATACGGACAACCTCGGAAGATGGTTTGCTACTGGTGATCAGGCCATCATAGATGAAGATGATGTACTTCATATCAATGGCCGATATAAAGACATTATCATCCGCGGAGGAGAGAATCTGGTACCTTTAAAGATTGAGCATTGCCTTGCAAAACTCGGCGTGATAGTAAGTAAAAATCCCTGGAATCTGATGGAGGCATGCTAAATGACAATAGTCGCACATTGTAGGGATTAGCGATCCATTTTCTGGGGAAGCGCCAGTTGCAGTGATTCAGAAGAATACCAACCAAGTTAGCAATGCAGTCATGAACAAGTCTGTAGTTGAAAACTTAGGCTCAAAGTATGCATTGCAATACTTCGTTACTCTAGAAGAGCTCCAACTTCAGCAGCCACCAATGACCTCAACTGGCAAAATCCGAAAGCTGCAATTGAAAGAGATCGTCAACGAATATCTCGCGTCAAAAAGACTGCGTGATAGTAACAATGGTCTCCAGAACGAGAAGCTCGTGGAAAAATTGCGTGAAATATGGGCTGAATCCATGAACATCGAGCCAGATGAAATATCGATTACCGACTCGATCTCCGATCTTGTGGATAGCATCACATTACTGCGGCTTTGCGAAACAGTCTGGAGCAAGCTCGGGAAGAGGTTGTATTTCCCAGATGTAACCTATCATAAGACCATCCTGCAACAAGCAGAACTTATAACGCGACGAGAAAGCGACGACCGATTCCCAAATTCCCCACAGATTGAACAAGATGTCGTTTACAATGATTCAAGATCTGTCGAGCCATGGAAAGAAGTGATTTCAGCCAGTCTTATCGACTTTCCTGGTGACGTCGATCGTCTCCTAAACGCTACAGGCGAGGCTGTCAAAAGTCTCGGGCTGACATTGGACGAAGGCGTTGAAGGCTTTCTACCTATCAAAGACGTATTCCAGGAATTTGCCCAGGGGCAAAGGCCACAAACATACCACCATAGAATAGCATTCGAAATCAATGGTTGCAACCCTATTGAGGTCCGGTACGCGTTGCAACAAACTCTTTCAACACGTCCAATCCTTCGCACTATTCTGGTTGAGGCTCCAAATGAAACAGCCATTCATGTCGTACTTCAGCCAACGCAAACTGTTTACAACCATCTCATAAATGAAGGGCCTCTTCTTACACCAGCGCAAGTTCAATTATTAGTACATGATAATTCGGATCAAAGCTTCGATCAGACAAAGATGTTTGGAGCCGTTATTGCAAGTTTGGGTAGTAACTCGACAGTATTGATACTCAATTTGAATCATTCAATTGTAAGTCTTGAATATTGAATTAATGTTAAATGTACTTTACTGATTGAAGAACACAGTTCGATGCTATATTCGCCTATTCATGGTACAAAGACCTGGACAGGTTGCTCTTGAATCCAACTGCGCCAATGCATCCCGGTACCCCGTTCAAACTTTTCACCAACCTATACCAACAATATCGTGGAAGTTTGCTTGCCTCTTCGGATATCCAATTCCATGTCAAGCGTCTTCGGGGCATCTCAAGATTGACAAAGGCTCTCTGGCCTAGCAAACGAAGTCCAGATTGGATAACCAGAAACGACAAGGGCTCGAAATATTTTTCGGCTCGTGCTGAGGTGGAAAAAGATTTGAGTCGAGGGCGACCTCATCTAATGCGATCTAAAAGCTTTCCTGATCTAAAACGTCTCAAAGGCCTGACTCCAGTCCATACGTCAACTATTGTTCAAACGGCAATCTCCCTCTTCAACATACAAATGACGGGCCAGTTGCATGCAATATATAGACAATCTGACGCGAATCGAACTTGGCCAATGTTGGGCGAGTGGAGTAAATTATTGCCGTCACCAATGCGCATCGATGGACCTACAATGTCTTTGATGGTGAACATGGTCGAGATTATACCGAGCGAGACCGTTGGTGAACTACTAGAAAGAATGCAACATGATCAGCAGCAACTAAGTCGGCACGCGCATGCACCTTGGAATGGTGTTCTTAGCGCGTTGTGCGAAGAAGGGCCGCTAGTTCGAGATTCGTCCAAGCGGCAGGTAATCAACTGGGACATGAGCATGAGATCTAACTACAGCAATTTTAAAGATTATGAGATGCTTAATCCTGTTTCTAGATGCGATTGGCCAGATGATGGTTTCTTTTGGGACTGTGGCATGTTGGATGCAGACCGCCTCGGCTGTGCTGTCCTTTGGGATGAAGCACTAGTCGATACAAATTTGGCTGGAACTTATGTGGATAATATGTTTGAGATTCTTGAATGGATCGTGAAGTCTGAAAATTGGGAGAGGCCAATATCGATGTTGCCTGGGTTTCCACACACGGCATAAAACTTTTAAAATTCAATGTTCAATTTTCATTTAACAAATTCGATATTATGTATACAATTTTTATCGTTTATCTTTCCTTCAATCAAATATCATTGAATTTGCAACATTTGCACATACAGTAGTTGAAAAACCATAGAATTATAAGCATAATCGTCTGTTCCTTCCACACCTACGTACCATAACCATTTCCCTACCGGTTCGAAGAAACATGTACTCAACAGCATTAAATTCGGAAGGATCTAATTGATAAATATATACAATATCGAAAGGTTATTTATTTACTTTGATTGAGGAAGTGCGCCACACACAATGTTATAGAAGTTTATATGTTGTCGCCTTGCCTAAATAACTAAATATTTACCAACTCACCCCCCCTAACCTCCCCTTGCCCGACCACTTACCTACCCCTCTCCTCCGCACCCACAACTTAGTTACCCATCGGCCCCTCCCTACATACATAGCTACCCGCTTTCTTACCTACTTATCTACCCCCCCACTTCCTACCATATTGCCTAACCTCTCATTAACATTGAAATATCAATATTATGGCACAAAGATTCCCATACCAGCGTTATTATCATCAAGAGTCCATATAAATCGCCCTATGTTCTATCCCAAATGATATTTGATGGGGGCATTCAACAATTGATCTACCCAGCTCCCCATTCGCATCCATACCTTTAATCGCACAAATACAAAGCTCACGCATAGCGATAGCATTGCCTCTCATCAAGCAAGAGCAACATGTTTGAAATTGTAGATAAGCGCGGCAGCACTTTGCGTTGCTCAAGTACATATTTCTTGCGTATACACAGAAGATGGAAACGGACTACCGCGCCGACACATGATACGAGTTCTTGATAGTGAAACCAGCAACCCGAGCAGCCGCACATCATATACACCCATTTGTTTTCCTCGCCTACCATGCAAACACAAAATGTCAATAATCCTTTCCTGGCCCTCTCCGCCGTTTTGCTTCCCTAGTTCTCAGCGCCCCACTGGGCTTATTTGTATCTTTTCCAGTCACTTCATCTTCCCCCGATTCTCCAATATCATCCTCATACTCCCCGCGTCCCCCTTCGTCTTCCACTTGATTCTCATCCTGAGCCTCGTCATCTTCATTATCTGCCGCATCCATGCCGCCTCTCAGCAGTTCCCGCCATCTTAATGCCCATTTCACACTTGCCAACTTAATATGTAACTCCCTTTCTTCGTTAATCAAATCGAGATTGCTCAGTCGACGCAACTGCTGTTCGTATAACTCGTACTCAGACAGCTTTTTCTGACGTTTCGATCTTTGCTTCACCGATACCCTCTTCGTTTTTGACAACTTCATCATTTTTGTTGGCTCTTCTTGCTCTACAAATCCAATTAGTCTCGTGATTGTATACAAAGGCGAATGAATACATACCTCTCAGAGAACACCTGGTCCCCAAGCCATTCACATGACAATTTGCGCACGATCCCTTGAGAAAATATTCCTCGTCATTGTCTTTCTGCTTCACGCGTTTCAAAACACAGCACTGCTCAAATGGACCACTTTTGCTCAAACAAGAGTTGCATTGCTTATCCCCCATATCCTCCCCCCTCTCTTGAACCAAGATTGCCTCGATATGTGCCCTGTATGGAGTTCCATCCGGCTTCGTAATATAAATACCGGCCCCTTGCCGCCACTCGATTGCGCGCTGTATACTTTCGCGTACTATTTCGTTGCCTATTTTCAGTCGTAGAGCATCCTCTGGAATTGTAAATGGACTCTCATATCGCGGAGCTTTGTCGCGCGCATTCCTCTTCCGTTTGTTGTTGGAGTTGTCATTATTTGATCCCATTTGATCATTCGAATCCTCTTTTTCAGAACTCTTCCCCGTATGTGCTTGAATCCCTGCCATTGAAAAGAACTCATAAAATTATAAGCATAAAATTATAAGCATATACAAATAATTCCGGGCATAAAATTGCAGATGCCAGAAGCTGATCTTCGCTAGGAAGTGATCTCCGCAAAATTGTTACGGTAGGCTTTGTTTCGATTTCTTGGCTCCTCATGCACAATTTTTCGACTAAGGCAGGAGAGTCCATATAAACCGGAGTATAAAAGTAAATCTTATAAATTGATTTTCAATTCAGGTTTAGGAACAACTCCTCCGGAGAATTATCCAATCGTCGTTAAGAAAATAATTAATGAACACTGTTCGTACATACGGTACAATGATTTCAACAAGCATGCAATTTATATCTTATTTACGGTATGTATGACATCAACGTCAATGGTTCTTTGGTGATGTATTTAACCGTTATCGACGGTCAGTACCGTATCGGCACCATGGCAATGGGTGGTAATTGGTATTATTAATAGAAGGGAATATCAAACAATTTGATTAGTGTGGCATAGAAAAAAACTGTCTAGATCTTTTTTTGGTAAATTATCAAATTCTGGATGAAAATTTCAATACAAATACATAGTCTTCGCCTTCTTCTTATTCTTTTTGAAAATAAACGTCTTTCAATAGATCTCCGTTTTTTTATTCTCTTATCTAGAGCAATAGACAGTGGGGGTGGAAGTATTCAAAATAGGTGGGTTTCGCCGTTCCTAATGCTGATTGAGGCAAGATTGGCGTAGGCTCACGTTTTCCTTTCTCAAGGTCAATATTGAGATTAAGCCAAGAGGGATCAATACAAAGTTACAAATCCTCCTCTTCAACAATGGCAGCATCCAATGAACAAGAACGCAATCTTGATCAGAATTTTGCGATGGCGGCGAAAACACCAGCAGCATCAAGAAATGCTAGCACAAGAACGCAGCGAACGACAAATGGCGCGAACCCATCTCGTCCAACTGTTCAAAATGACCCCTCGAGACTTTCGAAACAAACCAGTACACAGCCGGATCCAAAAACTGACAACAACGACCGATATACTCAAAGTCGCCCTCATTTTTCCCTTGCTGGTAGCCAGCCATTACTAAACAACCAGCCAAGTTACGTTGATTCGGAGTATTATGCTTTGAATCCCAATTACCAAAAGTCAAAGAATACGCCGCTATGGGGTTTGGCAAAACCTTTGCCGAGGGTGGTGAGGCCTGGCATGAGGAGAGGGAAAGAAGATGGACGGGACGTGATAGAAAATAAGCGTGCGGAAATTGATGAGCCTGGTGGAGCGGAAGCGATACCGCAGCTAGGTATGATCGAAAGCCAGAGGAGAGATGATGGGAAAGTGGCTTTGCGCAATGATAATGATGAGGAACATCACGGGTATGGAAATCAGCCAAAGCTAGGGAAGAAAGAAAGTTCTAGGTCTGTCAAAGGGCAAGAGTCCGGCGGCAAGGACTCTGGCCGTTATGGGACACCTCTTACTGAGAGGAACGACCCTATGGATCAATGGATACCTCCTGAACTTCCCCCGGAAGATGGTGGCGATTTGGGAGAACAGAGAACTACCCTCTCCGATGTTAAGGAGTGCTCCTCGCCCCAATCGCAAACAACCCCAGATGACGAATTTACAAATTATCCCAATATGGACAATTATGATTTAGAAGCTGGACAGAAAATGGATGACGAGTGGTCACTGACCAGCCAAGAAGCAGAACACTACATTCAAGAGGAAAAAACGAGCTTTAATAGATGGTCAGCCGTCAGAGCTCGATTTCGAGAGCCACTCGCAGAATGCCTTGCAGTAAGTTCCCTTCAATTCCCCTCAAATGTTCCAAAATGACTCAAACATCTAGATGATGATCGCCGTTCTAATCGGCATATCGACCAACCTCGCCGTCCAAACCTCAAATGATGAGAAAGGATCTTTTATATCTACAAATTGGGCATGGGGCCTCGGCATCACAATAGGAATTTATATAGCTGGTGGCATATCCGGAGGCCATCTTAACCCAGCCATCTCTCTAATGCTTTGTATATTCCGGGGATTTCCCTTCCGCAAAGCTTGCACTTACATACTAGCCCAAACTCTCGGCGCTTTTTTCGCCGGACTCATCGCCTACGGTATCTACAAAGATGCAATAGCAAACTACGATACCGCGAGAGGGTTCTCGCTCTCCTCTGGCGGAACTGGACAGTCTTTCTACACACAACCGACGAATTTTAATACTCCTGCTTCAAGTTTCTTCAACGAGTTTGTAGCAACGGGTATTCTTTCTTGTGCGATATTGGCGCTAGGAGATGACTCTAATGCACCACCTGGAGCGGGTATGCATGCTTTAATTGTGGGGTTTTTGGTCATGGTCCTTACTATGGCTTTTGGCTACAATACGGGGGCGTGCCTAAACCCTGCGAGAGATTTTGGACCGCGCGTGGCAACGGTAGTGGTAGGATATGGTGGGGAAGTGTTCACCGCGGCACACGCGTGGTGGATATATGGTGCTTGGGGTGCAACAATATCTGGGGCGTTTGTAGGAGCCCTTTTCTATGATGTGGCGATTTTCGTGGGTGGTGAATCACCGGTGAACTACCCTAGTCTCAGGAGGAAACAGGCTAGGGAAAAGGCGAAGGATAATACGAAGAGGAGATGGTGGGTTTTCACAAGAGATCTGAAGATAGGTGCGGATAAGATTAAAGGCGAGATTAGGAAGGTGGGGTAGGGGAGTACATGATGATTATTTTGAGGGGCGTTCTAAAAGCAAAAACAAAAGCGTGGGGCGTTGGTTAGAATTAGTTGGGCCGGGTTTGATGATTCTTAGAATATAGATATGTACTTTTGTCCTATTTTGCTTGCCACCCATGACGCATCACTACATTCATATGTATTGTGTTTAGTGGTAACCTTAACTTATATAACTTAAAACACTATTTCCCATGACATTGCCGCATCAAAATATATGTTAGGTTTCATGACATGAACCGCGATGAAGTACATTAACGTATCACAGTGTTGGAGACCGGTTATATCGTAAGCCGGCTACACTATCGTCGAAATCCATTCATAGGATCTCAATCCTATGAGCCAGTCCATGAATCGAAACAAATATTGGCATCGGAGAACGGACGCTCTAGGGATCGATACTATGCTACTATGTACTAAATAAATATATACAGATTGAAAAAACACGACTGAAAACGTGTAACCATAATTCATGTTACATGAAAACAACAGACACCTCCAAGTAGCTTGAGGCGTTGAAGCAATTTTCCCGGACTGCTGTCCCTCAAAACAAACAACGGCGATGATTGAACATCTACTACAAACCACAGAGAATCCAAAATGCCAACTGCGACGAAAAATCTAGCAAGAAATTCCACTTGGGACATTCAGACATTCATCAGAATCGCCCCCACCGGTGACATCAACATCTGTCCATGTCCACTATTTCGCATTAGCCATTATTGATTTACTATAGGAGAGGGAAAAGAAGGACGGGGAGGTGAAATAAATAACATACGTCAGTGCAACTACCACTTCCACACTCAATATAGATATTTGTACCACTTGACTCGACCGTTCCTTGCACATTATTGAGGACGAGATCGCTAATACTGACGCCGTTGGTTGGGTCACCGGAAGTCCCATCATACCATTGGTTTATGATGATACCGTATTCCGTGATATCACTAAGCGTAATGTCTTCGTATGTGACGCCAGAAACGGTTCCGGTGTCTCCAGAGATTGTCTTGATGCGAACACCTATAGAAGTATTAGCTAAGATCCTTTGAAAGAACAGTTTGAAGGATCATATTACCGTTCTGAGAAGCTTTAATCTCGCTGCTGGAAAACAACACGGTTTCGACGGTATTATCATCTCTTCCACCGACCGATCCAACGGAGAGACCATGTCCACCAGAGCAGACCCCAGACTCGAAAGTGATGCCCTATAATATGTTTGTTAACTGCAAGTCCAGCACACAAGACTCCAGTTGGTTCACTTACAGTTCCAGAATTTATGGCAACGCAATCATCTTGGTTGTAGACATTAGCTCCAGTAATAGTAATGCTGGTGCTAGAACCAATATCGAAACCATCCGTATTGGCACCGAGAGCATCGGTATCCCCGTCCTCGGCATTGATGGTGACGCCGGAGATGGTCAGATCGGTTGAATCATCTATACTGAATACTTGGACAGGTGGATTGTAGATATAGATGTCTGAGATTGTCGAGGAGATCATGTTATGCGCGTAGAAAAATTTGGGTTTCTGTGTTCATAACCCATGTTAGCATCATACTGCTCAGTATTACACAGTGATACAAATTTCATCTCAACTCCTTTTTAGCTGAAGAAGAACCAGCCATATCAGAGAATTGAGACAAAAATGATAGAATATACTGACGGTGACTCCACCATTGGAACCCTCTCCATCCCAATAGAGGGCACCTTGACCATCAAGATATGCACCAGTAGTCTGAGTCACAGTGATATCTGTGCCCGACACCGAAACTAATGGGCCATCCCATTCTTCGTAACCAAAGGTTGTTATGCCCTCGAAGATAATCTGATATCGTTAGAAAAAGTATTATTAGGCCTGAAGTCTACTCACTGTCGTTCCCTCAGTAAGATCCGTCAAGTCCAAAGTAGTACCGGAAGGAACAGCAAGTGCAGAAAGAATGATTGTAGAACAATCAGTCTTGGATACGCTTGCCGAAGAAGCTCCTCCGGACCCTGAAAAAGTACAAGTTGTTGCTCTCTCTTTGAGATTAGCAGCCGGAGTTGGCGCCGGGGCGGGAGCTGCTACCGCTAATGCGGATAAACCCAAGAAAATACTGGCTGAAAGTAAACCCATTATTGCCAAGAATTTAGTAGATGTTGTCAAAGAAGTAGATCACTTTAGCATTCTTGGCCAAGCAAGCCATAACTTGGCATTCTGCTTGTGTACTTATAAGTTTTCTTCGCCCTTGCAGGTCGCCCCCTGGAATTGCATTATATCTCGGAAGCTATCTGAGTGCTGGAAGAATATGTGAAGGATCGTTGCTCATACATGCAGGGGCAGTACATAAGTTTGGAATAGTTAGATTATTCCGAAGTCATTTCTCCTTCGATCTAGCAAACATTGTGATTGATAATATCCCGTACCTCAAGGGATTCCATGGGAAGGATCAAATACATAGATCACGTTTTCATTAAATGTGGACAGAAATTATTCCGTGGCCCTTTTTCATACTAATGTTTCTTCCGTTTCAAGTTCCATTCATGCACATCTGATAGGCTACTTGGATAGTTCTGGCATCGGTACTTGGTAATTTCCCCGGAATTTGGTAGAGGGGATGTAGGGGTAGCTAGCTTCTTCCCCTCATTTCTTGGCTGACGTATACTCCGAGTAACCCCCTGGAAAGGTGGTCTACAATCTAATTAGAATACATAGCAACAACGGCAAGAGCTAATACCTGTAGTTTACTGGTGATTAGATTGTTGGATTGTATATCCCACTTTTCAGATATTAATCTCCTTCACTTTGGCGATTTATCTTCCGTACTGTATTGACTTATTAACCCATTTCACCTTCCATAGAATTAAAAATCCATCATTGACACCATCAAGTGGGATACTAATTTAGAAGCAATGTATTTCCACCACTCAGTTCAATCAGCGGTAACAGGGCAAATCAAAAGCTTCAAATACCAGGGTGAGAGGCCATCTAACCTGGCTTATTATTAATATAAAAATTTCCAAGAATGGAATAGAGTAAAGTAGATTGCCCGACTCTATTCCGCTCTTTCCTCATGCCGATAGAGGAAGCCGGGATTCGTCTTCTCACCGAACTAGGTTCGGTAAGTAAATCGTACCTATCAGCTCCATCCAAACATCGTGTAAATGCTGAGTTGCATGATATGACTTCAATTTGGGATATGTCGATGAGCTCTCTAGGCATAAGAGCAAACAGAATGGTGCTGGATCTCGATATGTCTATACACCCTTTCTTTTTTTACCGAGCATATCATGAACACTTCAATGTGTAACATTCAATTAGTGAATCAAAAATAGAATAGGATTATAGTAGGCTTACTTTCGTCAGTCCTTTTGCTAAAAATGACAATATCCGGAATATTTGCAGGCTGGCAAACGCGGGCGAGTGTATTAAAGTGCAATCAAACAACGGAGAATTCAATGTCCGTCAAAGCAAAGTAGAAAGAACATCGACACAGGAAACTATCAAAAAGATAATCAGAATTCAAATCTCAGAAATAGAGAAATGATTCCAATAAACTTTAACACATCTATTTTGCCCGTTCTTTTCGACTTTCCGACCAGTATACTGGCGTAGTCATATCGAGCGAATATCACCTGTCATCTGCAAGAAACTGGCACTGGAATAGGCCCAACTCAATCAGATTAGAGACTGTTTGCGTATTCTTTGGTCACTCCTTCCATTTGGTCCTCCCAATCAGGTTCCATGTCTCCCATCTCATACCCTTCAGATCCTCCACGCCCGCAGCATCCCAACTTCCAACACCATCACCATATACGGGTTTAGCAACTTGACTCCAGCCTTTGATCAAAGCTCGCCAGTAACAAACTTCCGAGGCTGGAGAGAGATATCTCGTGAATAGATCCCGCTGTCTTTGAGCAATGCCATTCGCTATCTCGGGATTGTTACGAAGGTACATGATGGTTTCTTCCAGGTCACTCCAATCCGGCTTCACAAAAACCACATTAGCTTCGTTTATTGTGTATTGAGGCCAACGTCCGGCCCACCATTTGAAAAGTTTGTCCGATTCGCGAGGCGGAAGGAATGACGACGAATAGATGGGACGAACTAGATGCGTTGTGTGGAGATGATATGTTATGGGCGGGGTTAAGGTTATGCTTGCACATGCTAGATGGAACAATAAACGTCCAGAATAGGTTATTCCCTAGAAGAGCAGTACCCATGCCATTTAGCAAAAGCCTTCGTACAGTATAAAAATGGTTCCACAAGAAAAGGGAAGGGAATTAAGAACAAGTTATAGATTTCAGAAAAATGTAGCATACCTCTGTATAAACAACAAACTTATATTTACAAAAATCTGAAATGTCGAGAGCATTGGCAGCACTCTCAGAATTCATGTCCCAATGTAATTTTTCGATGTCGGCCCATTCCTTGTCCTTACTCATGACAACCAACTTTTGTCTTAAATCTATGTTAACGATAGAATTAAAGTGCCCCGTTCCTCGCCAAACGGCCTTATCAATTTTGTCTACCCAGGGCTTTTCCTGTTCGACTTGCTCAACTTTCGACAGCACCTCATCTACACTGCCGATGAAAGATAATGGCCATGACCAAAAGCTAAAATGTGGCATAAGCCAATAATTGCCATCCTTCTGCCATGCGGGATCGTTTGACCTTGAGAAAGTCCAAGAGTTATTTGTAGGAGTATCGAGGACGCTGAGCGTGAAGATTGTATCTGGAAGAGGGGTCGGCGAAGTAATTATAGCACGGTGAAGCTGGTGCATCGATGCGGTGTAGTCCTATATCACGAGTATTAGAAAATAGGTTGCGGAAGCTGCAACATGCTCACTAACCTACCTGGATCCTGTTTCGCGCTTCGCTTTTATCAACAGAGATAATGTACAGCTGCCTCTTCAATCAACACCAGTAAATTCAGCCCCCATATTTCGAGCGCACCTTGCCATCTTTTACCCTTCCTTGCACAAGTCCTTGGTAATCGTTAGGCTTTCTTTTGAGGTCAAAGGGCCCCCGGGCTACGGCATCGTCAATTTCTTTCGTTAGTCCTGGGAAATTTGTCGCGCATTGCTCCTCTGTCATGGATAGGATTTGGAGATTATCAGATATTTGTTCCTGTTTGTAGGTGGAAAAGTTCAAAGGCGACGGCAGTACATTATCAGGCCCTTCGCGATAAATCGCAAAGCATACAAATGCCGCCAGGACAAAGGCACCACGACAAAAGATCAATTGCGTCCTTCGCCCCATCTTTTAGGGTAGATGATTGAACTTGAATGTAGTGACAGATGCCATGAAAAGCTTTATGCAATACTTAAGTCTGGCAGCAAATGAAAAAAACGATTGAGGGTAAATAGGCATGCGAGCCGACATGCCTGTTTTGCCTGTATACTCTATCTGAGATCCAATCAAGCATGCAATTTATTATTCTGCATAACAGTGGTCCGCGGATTACGGTGACACATCCTAACAACGATCGCTATCATTTTGGAAAGTCCAGCAGAATAGCGATCCTATGTGATGCCATGTTTAGTGAAGAGATCAATGACTGTACAAAGGACAGGCAAAAAATTTCCTTTAGTGGATGTAAAACGAAGCTCAGTAGCATGCGCAACATTTTGTTGTTGCATAGAAAAAGGTGTGAATCTAGACTTACTGTAAACTAGGTGGGTGGGCAGCAATTTCAGACAGATCCTTGGACTTCATATTGAGGGTCTATTGTCCACCGTAATGTCGCTAATAAATATTTATATCCTCTCTGATTCGACAATTACAACAACAGTGGGGTTGGATCAGCAATATGGTGGTTAGCAACGGCAAGTGAAGGATGGTGATCCCTGATCTAATCTAATCAATCTTATCAGATACTTACAAACCAGTAGCTTTCTAGTACCGTAGTTCAAACACGGAACTTTCTCCCCCCTTCTTCCACCACCCGTTGGAAATAATCGTCGGTTCTAGTCACAAGCTAGAAATCTAGTTGTACTCCTCCAACCTATGAACCAAAATGGGCGACAAATATCGTACTCTAGCAAATAGAGATTTGGCTCGACCTTGGAAACCCGAAAGACTTCTGATAATATTTCTAGGCCTCATCATCATCGGCCAGCATTATGGATGGCCAGTTCTCGATTCTCTGCAATGGAAAGTTCATAATTCGAATATATTATATGAAGGGATCGAGAGTGGTTGTGACCCAAATGATATGCCATGGTGCGAGGTAAGTGAAATTCCCCGATATGGGATTATCTAGTTAAACAGATATCAGATCATACCCACCAAGCAACTAATTTACCATACATGTTTTGGTGACCTCGAGTGCGCACGACTCGAAGTGCCTATGGACTACAACAATACTAACACAGATGCGCCAAAAGTAGCAATTGCACTGCTCAAAATCCCCGCCAAAGTACCAATTACTGATCCGCGGTACGGCGGCATGATATTGATCAATCCAGGTGTGCTGATATAACATTGAAATAAATAACGCGTATTACTGACCAGTCTAAAGGCGGGCCGGGCGGTTCTGGTATTAACAGTATTTTAGATGGTGGCCGAGAGACTCAGAAAGTTGTCGACGCCAATGCTTCAGGACCACAGCAAGTCTTTTCGAGTCAGGAAAAGTATTTCGACGTTGTAGGTTTTGACCCGCGTGGGATCAACAAAACTACACCTAAAGTCAGCTGCTTCCCAGATTCATTATCACGACAACTTTGGGTGCTCCAGGAGCAGGCAGAAGGTTGGATCGGCAGTTCTGATATCGCGCTTGATACAAAGTGGTCAAGATTAGTGTCCCTTGCACAAGGATGCACATCTCACTGGAAAAGCGATAATCAAAGCACCCTACCGTACCATATGAATACACCAGTTGTAGTAACCGACATGGTAGAAATAGTAGAACGTCATGGCGAGTGGCGAGAACTCCAAGCCTTAGCATGGCTTGAATCATTTGAAGGACATAAAATCACATCTGGGCATTCTCCATCTGACTTATATAGTCGCGAGTCTGTCATTCAGCGTACGAAGTGGCAAAAGGGCAAAGAACAACTTCAATATTGGGGCCTTTCTTATGGTACGACAATAGGGGTTACTTTTGCATCTTTGTACCCTTCACGGAGTTCTCGCATGGTTTTGGATGGAGTAATGGGTGTCGAAGAGCATTATGAGGGTACTTGGCTAAGTAGCCTACTTGATGCCGATCTAATTCTTGAGAGGTTTTTTTCTTATTGTCATTTAGCAGGCAAATCGATGTGCCCTCTCTACTCAGAAACCGTGGAAGGTATTGAAGCCTCTTTTAAAAGCATTTACGCAACACTACGAAACGGAACCGTTCCCATACCAGCGACAAATGGCCTAGCTGCAGATGTCTTGAATTTTTCTGACCTCAAAGTCCTTGTTCGCGCCTCTTTTTATAATCCTATGCAGTTTTTCCCGGTGATGGCAGCCATTTTGTATTCCTTTGCGCAAGGAGATACCAAACCATTTGCGGATTTTAAGCAATCACGTCGAGAAGTTGAAGCATTTTATCCCCTCAACCAACCTTATGTTTTGAGTGAGAGGTGCAAATCTGCTGGCCCGTACTCTGATGCCTGTCAATCACCAAATGAGTTTAAGATGGAAGGTCAAATAGCGGTACAATGTACTGATGCTAAGAGGGTCATCGAAACAAAAGAAAGTTTCAAGGAATATGCGAATGTGCTGCTTAAGCAAAGCGAATATATTGGCGATTTCTGGCCAGAGTTAAGATTGAGCTGTGTGGAGTGGAATATAAGGCCAAAATGGTATTGGGATGGTAATAGTTCCTTGTATATTGATCGGGCAAGTACTGAAATAAATAGGACCATTCACCGGTAATTTAACACATCCGATGCTATTTATTGGAAACACTTGGGATCCCGTAACACCACTCAGAAAGTCAGGCTAAACCACCGGGTTTTCAAACGTGTATTAACTTTTAATAGCGCTCATCATGTTGCAAAAGGATTCGAAGGGTCAGTGGTACTCGAACAAGAATCGGCAGGTGTAAGATGACCTTTTCACTCGGCTCATGTAAATTTCCATACTAACTCATCCCAGCACTGCTCGTATAGCTCACCATCACTTTGTACCATGAAGGCTGTTAGACAATACTTCCAGACGGGCGAGCTTCCAGAGGAAGGAAAACTCTGCAAACCAGTTCAATTACCTTTCATGGATGCGGATATAGCGATTGACGCTCTCGATATCGATGATCGCGAACTTTATGAAGCGCTAGAAGCATTGAGCAGAGCGAATGCTAGACAACTTTTTCCAAGATGACAGCTGAGCTTCTCATGCTGAAAGATTTTCCGCAAGTATAAACACCTGGGGTTCATAGATGACTATCAATTATTCCTTGTCGCTATCCGGAAACCATATAGCCCAAGGTGCGAGATTAGTGGTACTTAGGACCGATATATCGACAGGATTTAGACCGTAATCTCTATTCAAAAACCATTTACCGGAACCATGTTATGATTTACTTGGACTTAGAATTGGATCCTCCAAGCTGTAGTTTCCACGATATCAATTTATTGACTTCTCCACTCCTTGTCATACAATTTCCTAGGTGCAGGATTATTTTGGAGAGTCCGAAATGACTGCGACCTGAGTCCTCGAGGAGAATCACACCACTTCAAGATTCAGATGCATACAAATAGTACTCAATTATCATTTCATTTGATATCATACCAATCCAACAATCCAAGGCCTTTGACGAACTCGCCTAGATACTGTAGCGTACACTTTCATGAGTCACTAAATAGTTTGAGGAGTCACCAAATGCTTTCATCATTAACCAAATACTTGTCAACAGTCACCAAATAGTCTCATGACTCACGATTCACCAGCGATGTGCCAGATACGCCAATGCGGTGCGGGGCAGCATGCGTCCACATAAAATACAGTACCCGTCTAGCTAGTATGTAAGCACTAAACAAGCTGCAGCATTAGCGGCGATTCTACCTCTTCACGTCGTCGTGGTGATTCTTATTATTTTTCTATATAAAAAGACATTTATTTCTTTCCTTATATTTAGGCAATTTAATCCTTATCATTGTCTTGGAGTTTATTCGACCAATCACTCACTCAGTTCCAAAATCCATTTTTCAACAATACTTTCATCGAACACCGCCGGCGTGGCTTCTCATTTATAGATATACGACATCATGGGAAACAGATCACTTATGGAGTTTCCCTCTGAAATCCTGCACATGATACTCCTACAAATCAGCCACGATCTCGGTCTCAAACGAGTTTTACGCCTACGACTTCTTTGCAAAAGGTTTTCCGATCTAGTTTACCCAGCCATATTCGCCAGCAACGCCATGGATGATTTCCAAGACGCAGATGGTACAATTGAATGGAAGCAACGTTGCCATCATGGAGCCGATAAACTATGGCATGAATATTTGATTCAAAGAATCATGAAAAAAGATATTAGTATTGGTCGGCTTCCGGAGATTATGAAAGTTGCGTGTATTATTCATAAAGAGATGAATGAATCGATCGAGTTGAGAG